>SNQJ01S0021250.1:131448-143374 GCA_010110895.2 Picea sitchensis | reverse complement strand
TAGGGGCTCTCTCTCAGGTTTGTGTCCTGGAGAATGTCTCACATAGCTGCAATCATCAACACTGAACGCGTGGACCAAATTGGGACTTGCCACCTAGCTTGACACGTGGCACATGTAGATTGGCACCCTTCACCCCTAATAATATTATTACGTTAATTAATCATTACGTTATAATCTCACGCCTTAGGATTTCATTTATTTAATCCTCATTAAGGTTAATTAAACCTCATTAATTTATTATCCCACGTAATGACATTTTTGCTTAGTGTTATTACCAAAAAATTGTTCATATAATTACAGACAACGGATGAAGAAACAATCAACACAAATACAACATACAACCAATAATTACAGGAGGATCACAATCAGGTTGGCCAGATAATCATAAAACTATACAAAAAGATGATGAATTTCTGCGCACATTCAACAAAGACAACGTGCGCACATCCACGTAGGTTAACACGACGTACAACGCACAAAGTGCGCACTCCACATGATTGACAATCAAGCAACCCACGCGTATGGAGAAATGACGCATTGATGATTTTAGTCGGACCGCAACCACTTATGGGATGAAGTGGATCTCACCCATACCCCAAAATCGCCCTAAAATTCCGCCTTGGGATCACTGAAAGGATGGGAGGTACCACCAAAGGCCTCCCCATTCACATTTGAAACTAGTTGTGAAATATCTAGCCATTCTCCTATAAGTAGAGGATCATTGTATGCAAAAGAGGAAGAAGTTTATTGTAGTGTTATGTTGTTCAAATCTTCTTGGAGAAGCCATTTGTTCTCTCAAGAATAATTTGAGCAAGTATAGCAAA
This sequence comes from Picea sitchensis, assembly GCA_010110895.2. Taxonomy (NCBI): domain Eukaryota; kingdom Viridiplantae; phylum Streptophyta; class Pinopsida; order Pinales; family Pinaceae; genus Picea; species Picea sitchensis. Next base: position 142,550 of record SNQJ01S0021250.1, on the reverse strand, counting down.
GGGAAACCTTTCCACCTCTTGGGAAGCTTTTCCATACATTTATTCACCATTTTCAAGTTAGAATAGGAGAGTATAAGCTCTACCTTGAGGGATTCAAGAGCCCTCCCTTAGGACGAATAGGGGATTCATAAATCCCACATTTCTCCTCTTGGTGTTCTCAATTTCAGAAGACTATTGTCTATTGGGTAACAACTCTTTGCGTTCAATGTCTTGCATCTCTTGTTGATAGTTGTTTAATTCACGTTTCTTTGTTTATCATTTTCTTTTTCTTTGATATTTGTTTCTTTGCTTGCAGGCCCACTAACCTGCTAACCATTGTTCTGTGTTGTTTAGGTAGTCCAACTAAGCAATCAAGGGTCCTCTTTTTGCTCACCCAAGTTATAAAAAGAACCCAACAATTTGGCGACCATACTGGGGATTGGGGATCAAATTCGTCCCCCTTTGGACTCTTAGACCTTCTATTCTCACTTTCTGGTGTTTGCGGGGTCCAAAACCAACTCAACCTACCCTTCAGACACTGTAATTCAGCCCTATGTCAGAGGATTTCGTTTTAAATTTTTGGCCTGCCATTTTCCTGCATGCGTGCGGGTTTGGGCGAAATAGTTGTGCGGTACGAGCATAACCGTGCATCTACTTCTTTTTCATTTCACGCGGTCTACGAACTTTGCACGTCTGTCTATGCATAAAGCCACATAAAAGTTTTTTTTCACCATATTGTAAGGGCTTTTGAGGCTATGTTTCTTTCCAATAGCTTAGATTTCTTTTATGCACCTTGTAAAAGCCATAACAAGCATGCTTGAGATTCATTCTTGCATAGATAAATTAGTCACACATAGACTTCTAGGGGGATTAAAAAGAACCATAATATCTTTTGATTTCCTTGGTTTCCACATGGATGGCTTAAAGTTTAGCATTTGAATTTCACGAAAAGATTTTCTTTTACAAAAACATCACATTAATTCGGGACTAGAAGGATATTCAAACAATCTTGGAGTATGCTCTTTCCTCGCACCTTTGTGTGATCTTGGAAATGAAAATAAGAGATTGCTTGAAGAAACCTCCACCTCCCTTTAAAAATTAACCATTTTAAGCAAGGCCAACACCTCTTAGCTTGTTTTTGAAACATAATCTCAAAGAATTGTAAGGGACCACACATGCCCACATGTGGACAATCTTAGGATAATTTCAAATTCTTAGAGTAAATCACTTGGGAAGTTTAAAGCATTGTAAGGGCCCACACATGCCCGCATGTTCACAATATAGGAACAGTTTCTAAGCTTTCTTAGAATAGATAACATTCTAGGGAGATTAAAGCTAAAGAGTAAGGACTCACATGTCCACCATGCTAGTTACCTAGGGCTTTGTCAATTTTTGCAAGGATTGTTTGTGAAATCTAGTAAGTTATAAGTAAGCAACAATTATACAGGACCAAGCGATGTCCACATGCCAAAATTTGCTCACTTAACTTATTAAAATTCATCACTCACCATCACTTCTTGCACACATCACATATTCAAAATATTTTTTTTCATTAGATACCTGAAACCATAGTATGCTTTTCTCACGCTCATAAGCGATTTGGGAAGATTAGAAGGGATTCATTTGTTTAGTAAAAATATTTTTGTGCGCGCCATTTTTAATCAACGAGGTTGGCCCATGACACCAATCTCACAACCCACTCTCACATCCTAAAAGCAACCATAATAAACCCACTTCTAACCTCCATAGGAGGAACAAAAAATAATTTGGTAGTCTAAGTTACGATTTTGGGGATAGGCATCCAAATAACTTCCCATCGTTATTTTTTCATTGAAACTTAGAAAGTTGCGAAAGAGGATACCAAAATCCTCCCAATCAAGCATTCATACACCATAAGGTAGGGAGACAAACGTGAAGGGTTGGAGGTCGAGGTCTAGTTGTTCTATGAGTGCCTTCTTGGGTCACCCAACCCTCATAAAGCATCCAGCCTTTGATCGATTTCTGAGGCCGAAAATCTAAATGCTGCACTTGATCGAGGTGACTTAGTGGAAAAATTCTAGGTATTATCTACCCAAGGTGGTGGTTGTGGGCTACAATCACACCTCAATCATATTTTGAATGGTTGTTGGGAAATATCACTAGTACTTCCGGGATATGCCCCCTTCACCCCTCATTATAACTGATTGTTCATCCCTTCACTAGTATCTCGTCAAGTGGGTTCCAACCCCATTGTCGAGTTCTTTTTTGGAGTCCCAGTGCTATTTGAGAGGAAGAATGTTACATTGGATAGGACACATGCATTCTTTTTTATATTCCCCCATGTGGAGTCAGAAAAAAAACAACCAAACTACCAGTTACATTGTTGTTATATGTACGATTGTCACCATTTGATTACATGCAATTTATGAATACATTGTTTCAATAATTTGTAAATAACTTATTCTATCAGTTCTCCTCATCACCATCAACACACATCCACACGTATCCCAGAAGCATACGAGAACCACAACATCCCCGCCATTCTAGGCACTTGAGAAACCTCCCCCTAATCTTTGGATGTATCCCCCATTTGGATGACACATCACACACACCAATAAGTGCCACGGTTCTAAGATCAACCTTGCTCGGATCCACCTTGCTGGGCACCAGTAACCATAACAACTCACCCACTAGTCCTCCACCACAAGGAGGAGGAGCCCAACCTTCTTCACAAGGTACAAACTCCCAACCATCCTCACAAGGAACATATTCTCAACCACATCATACCATGGCTAGTACACCCCCATTCATGCCATACTCGACATCTCTTAACATCCAAGACTTGACCAAATTGACGAATGATCCCATATTACACGACCCCACTTGGTCGAATATGCCCACCAAGTTACCTTCCGATATTCCCAAATTCGAAGGCAAACTCAGAGAAGACCCTGCTAATCACATCATGCCTTTTCACTTGTGGTGTTCTTCCAATAGCATTATGGAAGATTTTGTTCGCCTACAACTGTTCCAAAGAATGCTCACTAGTCCCTCTGCTAAATGGTATGTGGATGAGAAAGTTGGGTCCCACTCAACCTTTGAGTCATTAGCAAAGGCCTTTTTACCCTTCTTCTAACTCCTAGTGCGCCATAACACCGACTTGGAAATTCTATCCAAATTCAAACAAGCCTCGACCATCCATATCACCAATAACATCCATGAATGGCGAAGAAGAATAAGTATTTGCAAAGCAGATACCACCCATCAACAATGACTATATTGGTTCCTCAAATCGCTAGTCCCTCTCCTCGCCAAAGATGTCGCCACTGATTTCTCTCAAACTGAAGACGAGGCCATCACTAAAGCCCAAGAGTTTGACATGATTTACTCTCAATCGGGGTATCTATATATTGTGTTTCCCAATGCTCCTTTCCCTTTACTATTTGGTCAAGACAAACCTAGAACATCGCATGTTGTCGATGGGTTGATTGGGTCCATGGCCCATACACACCCACATGCTCAAACGGTACCCACGTTTGGGACCACTCAATACCCACCACCATATGGAGGAACCCCATATTATCCTCCTCCACCCCCTCAAACAATATTCATGGCACCTCCCCCCCATAATGGGACCACACGTACCGACACCCCCCAACCCTATGCATGTACCACATCCAGGCCCGTTGTCGACCACATCATATCATAACAACACTAGTGGGGGCCTCTCCAGTTCATATAATCAATATGGACCTCCCCAAAATAATCCATACTACCGCTTCTCTGGCCCTCCCCAACTCGTTGCTCCACCACATGGACAACAACATGTAGGAGTAAATTTTATTCAACCTTCCCCTCTTCAACAAGTTCAAACATTCTAACAATTGAACACAACCAATACCGCTCATCAACCCAACAACAACCGAAAAGGGAAAGAATAGAAACCAAGGATAAGGGGGCAACCCCCAACAATGAGGCTAACCAAAACCCCCAAGGGGGCAATAACAATGGACAACCACGCTAAGGAAGGAACAATAAACTTCAAACCAATTTCCCTTATGCATTGTGTGGCGAATATGGCCACTACATCAACCATTGCCCCCAAATTGTTGAGTACAAATGGATGAAAGAGTCAATGAATACCCAACGCCCCCCTGCACCACAAGGACCCCCACAAATACCCCAAAACTATATGCAACCTCAAACACCATCAGTTCTCAAAAACCTGATTCCCATTAGGGACATATTAACATCCAACATGCACCCATTACTCCATCAGGTGAAGTTCCATTAACCTCGACATCATTGTTACCCCTCGCATGGGTAACCTCTCCTCACACCCAATCTACCTCACGAATGAGCCTTAGTCATATAGGCTTGGGGGCACCCCTTCCACCTTTAGTACCACAATGTATACTAGACCTTATCCTTCTAATGAAAATGGAAGTGTATACCCACACCCATCATGGGCCATCACCCTTGATTGGGATCAACTTATCCAAGCACGCCTGCCATCTTCTACCCCGTTTCAAATACGGGTCATCGTTAAGAACTTTATAGTTTATTAGTGTACAATAGATGATGGGGAATCCTCATGTATTATGTCCTCATCAACTTGGAAACAACTAGGCTCCCCTACTCTTATCCCATCAATGACTGAGTTAAGAGCCTTTGATGGTAGACTTTGTTCCCCCTTAGGGATCTTACCTAATCTCCCCATTGAGTTAGGTGGTAAGACGGTTTTGATCAATGTTGTTGTCATGAATGGTCTAGTGGATTACAATATTCCTGGGTCGTGATATCATCTATGTCGTGCGTCTTGTGGTGTCTTCACTTTTTCGAGTCATGATATTCCCACATGAGGGACGCATCATCACCATCAATCAGATCTACTACACTGATTCCCCCCCTCATGATTCGCATAATATAATTTCACATCATGTTGCTCACATTGAGTCCACACACTATGTGTCCACTGCCACTGGTTTTGCAACATCCACTCCCCCTTAAAATAATCCCATGCCTCTAGAACCACCTTCTCACCACTTGGGCTTGGAGGATGGGTGGATTCATTCATCCTTTGGGGAATCCATGCATGTTTCTTCCCCCAAACCCAAAAGAAACCATGAACTCTCAACTACATTCTTCCCAGAAGACGAAGAATTATTTGAGGCCATTACTTCTTTCATCAATTCTAGTGATAACCTCCATTTAGATTCTCGTATCCACTTCTGGTAGGGTCCTAACAATTCAGGCAATGAACCCTATACTATTATCTCCCTTGATAAGGTCATTACTCCCTCTCAAATAAGATCATCTCTTATCACTGACAGGGAGGTCGTGGAATCCAGTTCCATGGTGACCAATCATGCCCATATAAGAGATGTTTCCATACAATTTAAAGTCCCAAACCCCCCTAGCGATATTACACAAAATAATGGATCAGATACATTATTTCAGATCCTCTTTGGTGGATGTTCAACTTTAAACTGCCTGTTATTTTACCTTTGGTCCATTATCTTGGGTATTTTGTAACAACTCTTCCCCTAGTCCTCATATGATAATACAGGGGGCAATACCACTTCCCACCGTAGTCCCATAAGACCTAACTCTCGACACAACACTAGCTCACATTATACCCTTCATGGGAACCATTATAGAACAACTTTGTGTTCAGTGCCCCCAGACATCATGTGATTACAAGCCACATGGCCTAATTAGAATGATCCACCAAGATAGTTTCCTTACTTCTTGTGGCAAGGCCCCCTTAGCCTTGGTCATTTTCAGTCCCCCCCCACAGGAAAACGTGGCCTCCTTTAGGGAGTGCCTTGTTTGGGAACCCATGGTTCCCTGGCCTCCTCCAAGGAGTTCCTTTTTTAGGAACCCATTGTTCCTTGGCCTCCTTTAAGGAGTGCCTTGTTTGGGAACCCATAGTTCCCCAACCTCCTTTAGGGAGTATCATTTTCAAGAACCCATTGTTCCTTGGCCTCCTTTAAGGAGTGCCTTATTCGGGAACCCATAGTTCCTCGACCTCCTTTAGGGAGTGTCATTTTCAAGAATCCATTATTTTGTGTCCTCCCTTAGGGAATGCCTTGTTCTGGAACCCATAGTTTCCCGACCTCCTTAAGGGAGTGCCTTTTTTAGGAACCCATTGTTATGTGGCCTCCCTTAGGGAGTGCCTTATTCTAGAACCCATAGTTCCCCGACCTCCTTCAAGGAGTGCCTTTTTCAAGAACCCATTGTTTCGTGGCCTCCCTTAGGGAGTGCCCTGTTCGGGAACCCATGGTTCCTTGGCCTCTTTCAGGGAGTTCCTTTTTCAGAAACCCATTGTTGCGTGACCTCCCTTAGGGAGTGCCTTGTTCAGGAACCCATGGTTCTCTGGCCTCCTTCAAGAAGTGCCTTTTCAAGAACCCATGGTTCCGTGGCCTCCCTCAGGGAGTGCCTTTTTCCAGACACTCATCGTTACCTACCCTCCTTTAAAGATTATCTCTTCTAGGAACTCATTGTTCCTTGGCCTCCTTTAGGGGTCACCCAAAATTTTCATCAAGGGACCATTGTTTCTGCCAATGTTAAAATAATAGGTATGCACACTCATTAGCATGATTATCAAATAATTGTCGTATGTTCTTTATTTTCAGATATTTTTCACGTTGGGTATTTGGTTTTTCACATGCATGTACTTATCATCGACCTCATTAACACCTTCAGTATGAGCCACCCCACGGCCTCTTCAAGTATATGATCAAAACTGACATGCACTCATGCCCTTTGGAAACAACTGCATATCCCAGCAATACCCCTTGAAATTTATCCTTAGGATCCCCACACCCAACTCTGCAGTACCATCACCTCCATTGCATTCAGGTACTATCGACAGATAGCATTCTCACCTCCATGATTTGTCCCACATATATTTTACCCTTCACATATTGACACTCATGATGTTTTATCCATTAGGCTTGGGAGTCCTGGTAGTGTTACACCCTAGAGTAAGAACCCCATGCTTCTTCCTCGTCATCATGATAACCACCTCATTATGGACTCCCACATCACGTTCTTGGTTACATTAAATGCACCTCCACATTACCATGAACCCTCCATATCATCCAACATCAATTGCCCATTTGCAATTTCATCCTCCATCCATCTATCTGGTACAGAAACCCATCCATGCCCTTCATCAATTACATTCCCTACTTGCGCCCCATGAGGCCAAGCCATATTTCATTGGGGAAACTGTTTCTGTACGTGTACTTTCAACCCAATTATTCTTTATTTATTTTTTAATTGTATAAATCACATTTCAAATTTCAGCACGTAGAATAGATTTTTTCCATCACAACTAGTGGCATCTTTTTCCTGGGCACACAATAACCCATGTCACCCTTGGTTGGGGCATTTCATTTTCATTACCATCTCTGCAAAGCTACCCTTATAATGGCCAAAATTTCGACTATCATTGACACCCTTGTCCCAAAAATCCGTATTTTGACCTATCATCCACTCCTTTGCAGTCTCACTCATTCAACACAATTAACCCAATATTTGGTCGTCCCCCTGACACCAGATCATGTTTTAAGTTTGTTGCCATCATTCCAGTTTTCCACAACCAAGGGAAGTTCTTACGTCTCATACAGTTTGAGCTTCATCCATGTCACCAGTTCATCCATCTTTTCCTCCATACAGTTCCTGATACCATTTTGATCAAACCAATGTCAAGAAGTCCTTTGCTTCTCACAGTTGTGTCCCCTTCCCTGTCGACATCAACACAAGTTTCCAGGAAGGTGGCAGTATCTTGGCTCTTATTCCACTATCAATGAGTAGTCTCAGATGACACATAAAGAGTCATCATTTATTTCTGATGTCATTGATCTCCATCACATTCGACTCCAACTAAGTTTCATATTATGGTGGGTCTTACTATGTGACCATTGCAATTTTCAGTACTCGTCGAAGACCTATGAATTTGGTAGGCCATCAATGTCTCTGAATTATCGACAGATTACACAATTTTCTAGTTCTCGATTCGGATCCGGTTCATTCCACTTCATCAACAATTTTAAGTTACAATCATATTATTCTGGTTTCATGACATGAGCATGGGGCGTGCCCGCCTCGTTTGTACACAACTTTCCATTTCAGTTTTTCAGAGAATGTTGGCATTAGTTAGAATCTCCTTTTCCTCCAATGGGCCGCTCTCACCGTCCTTTTTACCAACAACTACAACTCTCCTATTCTTATGGAAATTTCAGCAGAAAGAAAAATCGATGTATTTCGGCTTTACGTATGCTCCTAACCTCTTACATTAGGGGGTATCTATTATCACCAAAAAATTGCTAATATAAATACAGACAACAGATGAAGAAACAATAAACATAAATACAACGTGCAACCAATAATTACATAAGGATCACAATCAATTTGGCCAGATAATCACAAAAATATGCAAAAAGATCCTTAATTTTCGTGCACATTCAACAAAGACAACACACACAGGCTAACATAATGTACAACGCACACAGTGCGTGATCCACATGGCTGACAATCAAGCAACCCGCGGGGATGTGAAAACGGTGCATTGATGATTTTGGTGAGGCCTCAACCACTTCTCGGATGAAGTGGATCTCACCCATACCCCAAAATCGCCCTAAAATTCCGCCTTGAGATCACTGAAAGGATGGGAGATACCACCAAAGGCCTCCCCATTCACATTTGAAACTAGTTGTGAAATATCTAGCCATCATACTATAAATAGAGGATCATTGTATGAAAAAAAAGAATAAGTTTATGGTAGTGTTATGTTGTTCAAATCTTCTTGGAGAAGCCATTTGTTCTCTCAATAATAGTTTGAGCAAGTATAGCAAAGGGAAACCTTTCCTCCTCTTTTCCATACATTTCTTCACCATTGTCAAGTTAGAATAGGAGAGTAGAAGCTCTAAGTTGAGGGATTCAAGATCCCTCCCTTGGGAGGAATAGGGGATTCATAAATCCCATATTTCTCCTCTTGGTGTTCTCAATTTTAGAAGACTATTGTCTATTGGGTAACAAAACTTTGTGTTCAATGACTTGCATCTCTTGTTGATAGTTGTTTAATTCATGTTTCTTTGTTTATCATTTTATTTTGCTTTGATATATGTTTCATTGCTTGCAGGCCCACTAATTTACTAACCATTGTTTTGTGTTGTTTAAGTAGTCCAACTAAGCAATCAAGGGTCCTCTTTTTGCTCACCCAACTGATAAAAATAACCCAACACTTAGTTTAGTTTATCGGGCCGGTAAATACCGAGGATTCACTTTCTCCTTTTTGCTTTGGGAATTCGACATCCCGATAGGGTTTAATGTTAATTATTTTAATTAACCACCCCTAGGTATATCAAATATAGAATATTACCATTTCCAAGCAATATTGATATTCAAATTAATAATGTACCTAGGTTTTAATATATTAATTTATTTATCCTTATACCACCCCCTAAGGATTTCACTTGTCACATGCACTTTAACTATTTAAACTCCTGGTACTCAATATCTCGGTGGGGATTTTGCATTATAAACTTTTATCGGCCATGTCGACCCCCGGGTCAATTACGGACTCCAAGCTCATTCACTCCCCATCACCCAATATGTGATATCCGGGTGGGAGAATTAAATATTATTTTTATTATTATAAATGCACTGGGGATTTATGAAACCGGTTCATTCTGTTTTTTTACGATAACTTACTACCCACCTATTTTCAAGCAAATCTTTACTATTATTTAGAGAAGAGACACTATCTCAAGTTTTTACCTTTGGACATGGTTTTACTGATTAAATCCAGGTAAGAATTACATTCTTACCATGTCTTAACAAGACATAAATTAAATACAAAAACTCATATTCCTAATTTCATTTGATTTACATATTCCTCATGTTAAAATACCTTATCGTCTCAAATAAATAGCCTAAGTACCTTATCGTCTCAAATAAATAGCCTAAGTACCTTATCCTCTCAAATAAATAGCCTAAGCTTACGAGACCAAGGTTATGGTCAATATTTCATTTAATAAAGATTACACATTCATAATTTCATATGTTCTATGAAGACTTTGACTGTAGTATACCTAGGGAGGTACCCAATGGGAATGTGGTTATGTATTATTAGTGGAAGTCATTTAATATATAAGAATGTGGTCATTCAATGTAAGGTGGACTAGATCCACTATATTAATAAAGGCCCATTATGGTAGTTAAATGTAATAAATGTGAGAAGGCTCTCTAGAAGGTTCCTAGGAGATATTGTGAATGTAATGAAGAAGAGTAAACAATGTAATGAAACATAGTGAAGAATATTGTGAATGTATCAAGTATTGCTTGAGGAGTGTTATCCTTCCTTAACGATTAATATACGGTGTTACCCTACCTCAAGGGTTTTGACTATTTCTATTGTTCAATATTTTGGTGAATGGTTTGGATTCTTCTTCTTGATATTGTGGGTTTATTTTGAGATTTATCTTCAGATCTATTCAAGTACTTAACAAGTGGTATCAAAGCACTTTGCTTGGCCAAAGAAGGGAATAATTTTTACTCTTTTTGCAGATTTTTTTCTAGGAAAAAAAAAAAAAGGGGTGGCACACTTCAGGTTCAAATATGAAATTTTTTGTGTAGAATTTGGCCAAACAAATTGGATATTTGAATTCCTCTCGTAAAAATACCCAATTAAAAAAAAAAAACAGAGTCCGGGAAGTGAAGTTATGAGCATTTTAAATTCAGCAGTTTTCAAGTTTTTTTCGGAAAAAACCGCGATTTTCTGCAGTAAGTTATCTTTAACTTTAGTGTTTGTTGAAGATTTATTCCAAGCATGTTATTTTTCACTGGAAGAAATGATGACCCTAGTATTGAAGAATTTATACAATCCCACAAGTCATTATAGAAAGGGAAGTGGAAATCTTTTGTAGACTGGGGTTTCGAAGATGACGCTCTCATATGGTGTCAATCATTTCACCATTCTGAGTGGATATCACTTTCTGAGGAAGCACTTGAAAAATTACTTTTAGACAAGTGGTCTCATACAAAGAGTAAGGATAAATATATCACCAAGAGTTTATTTTCATGTGGAAAATCTATATTACAAGTTCATGGTTGTATTCATAAAGAAAATGTCA
>SNQJ01S0021250.1:81591-131438 GCA_010110895.2 Picea sitchensis | reverse complement strand
CTATTCCACCAAGCAAGGGGGCATGTTCTTGACTAAGGGAATCACGACTAAATACCCAAATTCACAACCATGTTTATCAACTTGGTATAGAGAATGTATTTGCTATTTTCTTACCCATAAGTTAGAAAATTTTACTTCCCTTCGTTTTCTAAGAACAAAAGAAGCTTCACACACTCTTCTCCACTCAAATTTTGTCCCCAGACCCAACCGTGTGTGTCCTCTCTCCTCTGCCCGCGATTTCCTCATTTTCTTGCCTTCTGCCACAAGATTTCGTGGGTCAAATCCCCCAAATTTGTGGGTCATATCATAAACTTCCAGATGGGTACTCTTCCCATTATCTCATTGATTTATGAGGAGGACCACTCAACCACCAACTTGAGTGGTAAATAAATTTTCTGGGATAGAGGACAGTTCTGGGTTTGAATATTTTAATTCAGTAGGGTATTGACTGGCAGGGGTCACCTCAACTAGTAAGGGTTTCCCCTCACCATTCCCTCTCATGACATCATTTTCTGTGTAAGTGATCCACCCATCATCAATTTTCTTTTATCACCAAAATCCATTTTGTCATTTTAATTGTTCATCAAGGTGCAAAACATTAAACATACTAGCCATGACTCATGGCAACATTTACACATATATTTACATAATGGGGAAAATGAGGTGTTACATCTAGGTTCTTAGTTTGTATGTATTCTCTAGTGAAAATTGGTCTCATCCAAAGGTTGGTTTTGTTTTATTTTACTTAATTTATCCAAATTTTAATTAAGATAGTAATACAATTTGAAACCACCATTACTTTATAAATTTTAATTGAAAAACAACTTTACAAATACGAAAAATTTGTAAATAAATTGAACTATATATTTAGTATATTTATTTTACATCTCATCCTCAAAAATTTGAAAAACTCAATTTAAATACAAGATTATAATACTCATCACTCACTTCAATTTCGATAGAAGATTAGAGTATTTGTTACTAACTTGGCCATTAAATTGGAAGACTAGATATGATCACATGATTAAATTGCTTCTTTGATTCCTTTCCTCAATGAAGTGAGTTCTTCAAATTTCTTTACGAGTTTGGCCCAAAAAATCTTTTTTCTTCCTAAGACTTAGCCACTTAATTTTGATGGCACAAACATCTTCAAATATCTCCAAAATATTTACAATTACTAAAAGGCCTACAACAGCCAAGTGTGTCACCATGTAGATTGTAGGAGCTACCAACAACCGTCTTCGCTCCCCTTGGAATAATATCCTCTTGAACAACATAAAATACAAATAAAGAAGAAGTTAGATTCAACATTTCACATGATTCACAAATTTAAGGTTTGAATAATTTTTTTTTATTGATTGTGAAATCATGGAGGAGGTTTAACATGCAAAATGAGAGTGATTTCTTCAGAGCAACTCTTTTCATTCACATGAGTTTTGTGAGTTGTTTGGTTAGTATTTTTGAGTCAACTCTGATGATTTTTCTCCCTCCTAAAACAAAAAACAAATGAAAAATCATTCTCTTACATATCATGTTTTTACTAACTCTCTATCTAAATCAATACCAATTTAATAATGTTGTCTAATCAAATTCTGATTCAAGGTAGATATTAACATGGAATGGACCTCTAGAAAGCCAGGATATCCACATCCAAATTTTCTCCATCAAATGGAACATTTATTTATATCTTGTAGGTTTTAAGTTATTCTAATAACAAAATAAGAATAACTATGTCAACTTCTTTTTTTTCCATCTTTGCTTAGGGTAGAAATTCATTGTGATAAAGGAAAATTAAAAATTCTCAAATCTGAATGAGTAAAATAGACTCCAATAGTTCACCACTCTTTAGTTCATCTCATCGCAACTACTCATTCATATCATGTATCAAACTTTATAAAATATCTCAAGGTACTTGTTATCCCCTATCCTAGGGATAACTAAGGAGATCACGTCTCGAGGCCCGCAACTCCTAGACATGGAGTATCGAGAGGCAGACGACTTGAGCATGGCCCCAGAGGCCCCCTCTTTTCTTCAATGTAGTCCATTCATCATCAACAACAATATCCATCCCCACCAACCTAGTCTTGGAGTAGTGGTGAGCCTTGCCCCATGAGGTAATGAGTCCGGGTATCATGGTATGTATCACTCTGATTTTTGAAGCACTTGAATATGTTGTATCAAATCCTTCTTCGTTTCATGATGTTTACTTGGAAATTATCCTCTTTGCCTCGTTTATACCTGGAAGGGTAACACAGTGCCCTAGTAAGTTGGTTTCCCTTTAGTATGAATTGCCACTGGGTGGGCCTGTGAAAAGACAACGTTCCTTCCCTCCATAATTATCACTTTCCATCTTTATTCCTTCCATCTCCCCTATCCTTGTTTGAGAATTGAGATTGGCCACACTAGGAAGGGTTGTACCTTGCCTTGTGGGATGAAGGGACTAAAGGCCTAGAGGATAAAAGTAGCTGGCAAGAGTTAAAAGCAAATGTTGAAACCTTTGAGATGCTTCGCCCAATGATTCCCGAGAAAGCGGTAAAAATACTCTCAGTAAGAAAAGGGAACCCATAATATATATAAACACTCAAGGTACTAGTTGATGGATAGGAGGTCTCATCACGAGCCAACATATTATGACCATGGGCATGTAGCGGTATGACACTACCACCTATCTGGTCACCAAACCAGGGTAGTGGCTCTTGGTGGCATAACCAAGAGAAACGGGGTCTCATCACGAGTGAACCTTCTCATTTCCGTGAAACGTTTGTGGATAACACTGTCGCCTCTGGTCATCAAGCCAAGACAATGGCCCTCGACTTTTCCCTTGAAGCACAAAAGCAAAAGATCAAAAGAACTAAAGCTAAGAATAAAAGGCAATGAATTGACTAGGAAACAATTGCATTTATGACAAGGTGTAGCTCGCCCTCTACAAAGGCACCCACAGGTAAGACTTACATTTCCCTGTTATTATTACACCCCATGCCCAAACACTTACCCCATTCCACCTCATACACTTACATGACTTGGATTAGCTCCCACCTCGGAAACACCCCAAACTTAAGGGAGGTTATCCCAATAGGATATTCTGAGACCTTCTCCAAACCAACTTGTCAAATTGCCTAACGTCTTTGAGCAATTGTCTGGGTTAAGGGGGGTTTGGTGCACATGTTTGGGTAATTTAATTATTGGATGTGATTTACATGCTATTATCCATGTGACTTATGAACCCCTGTAGGGCATACTTTTTGTTGCTGCAGGACTTTGCCCGGTGGATAGGTACACATGAGGGAATGATTAGCTCAAACCTTCTTGGGGGGCTTAAAGCCCACATATGGATGTTGTAACCACAACCATGGGTAAGAATACACTGAAAATTTGCAATAGGAAGAAAGAAGGACATTTCCTTTGGAGGCACCTTCGTAGACCTAGACCTAGGGGGGTCTTGCTCTTCCACATGGACATTGGCCCTTGAAGGCCCAAGATGTCACCATCATGACCCTGGACGTCATCCATAGCTAGTGTTTTTGTTTTGGAGACATTTATGAGCCTAGTGGCACATGTGGGCTTCATATGGGGCCTTTGGAGGCCAAGCGCCCTACCTTTTAGTCTCAATGTTCCACCTTAAGGCCTCAACGTCAACCTAGAAGGGAATGACATCACCCTTGGAGGTGTCTTTAGATGCTAATTAATTTTATTTATGTCAAATCTGAATTTATTTGTAAATTGACCAGGTCAGCCTTATTTTGACGTAAAATTAATTAAAGGTCAATGGTTTTGTATAAATAAACATAAAGTACTTTCATTTTTTACACACGAATCCTCACACAAGAGGAGAGGTCTGAAATTTTCACCCTAGTAAAGGCTATTGGCTGAAATTGTGAGGCACACTCTTGTATAAGGCTAATTTTTGCAAGTTGGATCAATCTTGGAAGCTTTTATGGTGATCTTGCATGGTATTTTCATTATTATTCTTGGTGTAAGTAAGTAAAATCTGCATTTTTTGTCATCTATTGAATGGTTTATGTATGGTTTATTTTCTCATACAAGATTATGAAATTGCATGGTATACTTAATGTTTGAAGTGAGGAACTTAAATTGCTACTTTCTTACTTTCTATTTGCCAAGCTTTTCATTGAATTGATCTAGTGACTAGTCAAACCCTAGAGCCCTAAATTTCTAGCACTTTAAGGTTTTGACCTAGTTATCTTTGCCTAAGTTTTATCCCATAAGAAGCCTAAGGAGAGCAAGGTGTTAGGGCCTAGAATTTCCTACACCCTAGTATCTTGTTTCTTGAGGAAAATGCATAGGGGGACTTAAGTCACTACTTCTCCTATGCATTCTCCCTCTTAGACTTTTGTGCATTATCAAAATTAAATTGTAGCCTTTGAAGAAGCCATCCACTTGACACCATAAGCCCTAGAATGCACTATTTCTTGCCTCTCTCTTGTTGAAGGATTAATTAAACACTCAAACACTCTTCTCTTAAGATTTTACTAACTATTTCTAACCCTAGTTTAGCCTAAATCGCTAACTTATTTGTTGTTGTTATAAATGACTACTACAACCATCTAAATGCAACAAATTTTCTGCACAATTGACCTTGAATGCTAGCTAAACACTTCAAAGTTGCTTATGACATTGGATTATCATTCTGCTTAGTAAATGCTATCTTTTTACTGTCTTTCAAACAATTCTAAGGAGTATTTGTTTGAGCTGTTACATTTTATCAATTGTTGTTGTAAACTTATTAACTGCTATAAATTTATATCAACTAACACTTATTGTCATTGTCCATTGTCTCTTGAGGTGTTATTATCATATTTGTACCAGGAATTATTGTATATGCATGCTATATTGTCTTGTCATGGGTAGGTACATTAAACACTTATTTAACCTCATCTTTGGGACACAGATTTAGTGACTTTGGTAACCAGTGAGAGGGGGTAATATATCTTGAACATAATCTTAGTTTTCCAGCCCTTTAGATTACCAAGGATTCCTCCCCTGGGGTAGACCTTGCATATCCCTAAACAACGGGGATTTCCTATTAAGGTGACAGTGATAGGATATCTTGTTTGTTACACCAATCTCTCTTACTCTCCTTGGGATTTGGACAAGTATAGATTGTGCATTAACATTTTTGGCATCGTTGTCGGGGAACATCGAGTCAATTTTCCTCGAACGACATTTTTTGGTAAGCTTTTATCCAAAGTCTTCATTTCACAAAGCTTACCTGGTGACTCCATTGAGGGTGATTCCCTCTTTTCCCTTTGATGATCCCTAGAAGGATTATCTGGTGACTCCACTAATGAAAAAGCCAACCATGGCTTCTCAATGGGACCCAAGAAATTTTAAACCCTTAGATATGAGTGAAATTCTAGGTTACCCTCGACAAATGCCCCCGAGGTATGAAAATTGGCTCCCTAGATTCACTGGTAATGATGGGGTTAGGGCCGAAGATCACGTGGATAATTTTTGGGCTTTCTTTCAACCCCACTCTATTAGTGATGATGCTAAATATTTGGCAATGAAGCTTTTCTATGTCACTCTTCATGGCAATTCTAGGAAATGGTATGATGATCTCCTTGATGCTAACATCACATATATGGACCAGTTAGAAAAAACCTTTCTCAAGAAATGGGGTATTAAATTAGAAGATATCCACATGCTAATAAAAAGGCTCGAGTACATGAAAGAAACTAAGAATGAGGATGTCAAAGAATTCCATACTAGGTTCTAGAATTCGATACAACAAATTCCTATAAGCCATCATCCTAAAGACAAGTACCTTGTTTACCTCTATACGAATGCACTCTTAGTGAAATTAGGGTTTCTCCTGAGTAAAAAGGGGCCAAAGAAAATCTAAGAAGCTTATCACATGGCTATACAAATCGAAGCAAATATCTCCATGTTCAAGGGAGAACACCGCTTTACTCCAGAAATCAAAGTTGATGACCCCAAAGATACCAAAGATACTCTTAGTCTAGAGAGATTAGTTTCCCTTGAGCTCTTTGTTAGTAAATTCTAGGAAAGAAGGGAACAAGTCATCGACTAACAAGAGGTTGAGGAGATGGATCCTTATGAAGGTTTCCAATCCCATGAGGAAGAGCAAGAATTTTATCATGCTTCTACCGAGGATAATGAGGACGAGGAAATAATACCTACTCTTCCATTTGATGAAGTCATCCAAGCCTTTGATGCTCCTGCACAGGAAGAAGTGAATATGGTAATTTGTTTCCCTTTCCAAGATTTTGATGATGCCTTATTTTGTGATTTGGAAAGCAAAGAAGTGTTAGAGGATCCCTTGGATGCTTTAAGCGCTTCATGTTATGATGAAGTAAATGACATGGTTAATAATATTGACGAGTTCATACATGTTGGGAGACGTAAATGGGATGTAATTGGTTATGATGGGGATCTTATTTATGACATTGATGATCATTTCCAAATGTTTCCCTTACAACTATCATATGAGGTTACTACTAATTCTGACATTTGGCAACAAGAAAATGATATAGTTATAGACATCTCCAAGGGTGAACTAGTTCTATGTTCTCTTGATGATTTTCGATCATACCTTGAGTATTTTGATGAGTATTCCTTTGAGCCCTTGGATTTATTCTATGACGAAGATTATCAACCACCATTGTGCTCAGATCTTGATAAAGGTGAGGACATTGCTTTCCCAAACCAGGGTACTTGTGACAAGGTTTTATAGCTCCCTTCGAATACTTTACCTCGCTATGTCACTAAGGGTGTAATTGGGAAACATGTCCCTTGTCTTGAGTTTTCTCCGGGACAAAGCCTTCTTTTAGAATTCAAGGGTAGGTTGAATACCTTAAGAAGAAGTTTATTATCTCAGTCTTTCAGCTTTCCCTTAAGAAATTGTCAGTCGTCCTATAGATTCTTGTTTGTCCCTTCTCAGACTTTGGGGATTGATGATGTCCAAGGTAGTCAATCTTTAGACTCTTTGAGTCAATCTTTTGAGCCTTTGATCTTTCACGATCCCTTTATGAGATGGATTGAGCACTTTCCTAGAAGTGTAACTTGGCATATTTTTGTCCCTCCTTCCCACCTCCATGAGGTAGACTTTACGATTTCCTATGATATGATACATACTCTAACTCATGTTATTTTTGTGCTTAAATTGTCATTGTTTTGGTTTATGATGAAGCACAGAGGCAGGTATTATGAGGCATTGCTAGGATGGTTTCACTATTTATATGACTACACCTAGCATTCAACCAGGAGGTAAGTAGAAGTAGGTAGGCATTTTGCATTCATTGTACATACCATCTGCATATCATGTTAACATAGTTGTAATTTCATTTTCATATTGTATTGTTTCACTATGTATATATGTATGCTAATGATCACAGTCTAGACTAGAGATTCTCTTTATATTATTATATCATATATGAACAAGGGGTGATATCACCACCCTAAGGATTACTAATACCTTTTGTTGAGATTTAGCAGGCACATGTCATACTAGAGATGTTGAGGTTCTCATGCGCTCTACGGTGAGCACATGTGCCCGAGTTGGAGCTAATTGTTATCCCCTACCCTAGGGATAACTAAGGATATCATGTCTCGAGGCCCACAAGTCCTAGACATGGAGTACAGAGATTCAAACGACTCAAGCATGGCCCGAGAGGGCCCCTCTTTTCTTTAGTGTAGCCCATTCATCATCAACAAAAATATCCATCCCACCCAGCCTGGTCCCAGAGTAGCGGTGAGTCTTACTCCATGAGGTAATGAGTCCAGGTATCATGGTATGTATCACTATTATTTTTGAAGCACTTGAATATGTTGTATCGAATCCTTCTTCATTTCATGATGTTTTCTTGGAAATTATACTCTTTGCCTCATTTATACCTAGAAGGGTAA
Source organism: Picea sitchensis (assembly GCA_010110895.2). Taxonomy (NCBI): domain Eukaryota; kingdom Viridiplantae; phylum Streptophyta; class Pinopsida; order Pinales; family Pinaceae; genus Picea; species Picea sitchensis. The sequence continues at coordinate 123,551 of SNQJ01S0021250.1, read as the reverse complement.
CACAATGCCCTAGTAAGTTGGTTTCCCTTTAGGATGGATTTCCAATGGGTGGGTCTGTGAAAATTCACCGTCCATTCCCTCCATACTTACCACTTTCCATCTTTATTCCTTCCATCTCCCTTATCGTTGTTTGAGAATTTGGGATTGGCCATGCTAGGAAGGGTTGTACCTTGCCTTGTGGGAAGAAGAGGATAAAGGCCTAGAGAGAAAAAGTAGCTAGCAAGAGTTAAAAGCCAATGTTGAAACCTTTGAGATGCTTCGTCGAGGGATTCCTAAGAAAGCAGTGAAAATCTTCTTAGTTAGAAAAGGGAACCCATAAGATATATAAACACTCAAGGTACTAGTTGATGGATAGGAGGTCTCATCACGAGCCGACCTATTATTACCATGGGCATGTAGCGGTATAACACTACCACCTATCTGGTCACCAAACCAGGGTAGTGGCTCCTGGTGGCATAGCCAAGAGAAAGGGGGTCTCATCACGAGCCAACCTTCTCATTTTCATGAAATGTTTGTGTATACCACTGTCACCTCTGGTCATCAACCCGGGACAATGGCCCTCAACTTTTCCCTTGAATCACAAAAGAAAAATATCAAAAGATTTAAAGCTAAGAATAAAAGGCAATGAATGGGATAGGAAACAATTGCATTTATGACAAGGTGCAACTCGCCCTCTACAAAGGCACCCACAGGTAAGATTTATGTTTCCTTGTTATTACTGCACCTCGTTCCCAAACACTTACCCCATGCCACCTCATACACTTACAAGACTTGGATTGGATCCCACCTAGGAAACACCCCAAACTTAAGGGAGGTTAACCCAATAGGACACTCTGAGACCTTCTCCACACCTAACTTGTCAAATTGCATAATGTCTTTGAGTAGTTGTCTGGGTTAAGGGGTGTTTGATGCACATGTTTGGGTAAATTAATTATTGGATGTGATTTACATGCTATGATCCCCGTGACTTATGAACCCTTGGAGGGTGTACTTTTTGTTGTTGTAGGACTTTTCTCGGTGGAAAGGTACACATGAGGGAATGATTAGCTCGAACCTTCATGGGGGAATTAAAGCCCATAGATGGATGTTGTAACCCCAACCAGGGGTAAGAAGGCATTGAAGATTTGCACTAGGAAGAAAGAAGGATGTTTCCTTTGGAGGCACCCTTGCAGACCTAGACCCAGGGGGATCTTGCTCTTCCACATGGACGTTGGCCCTTGAAGGCCCAATAATTCACCATCATGACCCTAGATGTCATCGAGAGCTAGGGTTTTCATTTTGGAGGCATCTATGAGCCTAGTGGCACGTGTGGGCCTCATCTGGGGCCTTTGGAGGCCAAGCAACCTACCTTTTAGGCTCAACGTTCCACCTTAGGGCCTCAATGTCACCCTTGTAGGTGTATTTAGAAGCTAATTAATTTTATTTATGTCAAATCTGAACTTATTTGTAAATTGGCCAGGTCGGCCTTATTTTGACCTAAAATTAATTAAAGGTCATTGGTTTTGTATAAATAAACATAAAGTACTTTCATTTTTTACACACAACTCCTCACACAAGAGGATAGGTCTGAAATTTGCACCCTAGTAAAGGCTATTGGCTGAAATTGTGAGGTACACTCTTGTATAAGGATAATTTTTGCAAGTTGGATCAATCTTGGAAGCTTTTATGGTGATCTTGCATGGTATTTTCGTGATTATTCTTGGCGTAAGTAAGTAAAATCTGCATTTTTTGTCATCTATTGAATGGTTTATGTATGGTTTTATTTGCACATACAAGATTATGAAATTGCATGGCATACTTAATGCTTGAAGTAAGGAACTTAAATTGCTACTTTCTTACTTTCTATTTGCCAAGATTTTCATTGAATTGATTTAATGACTACTCAAACCCTAAAGCCCTAAATTACTAGCACTCTAAGGTTTTGACCTAATTATATTTGCCTAAGTTTTATCCCATAAGAAGCCTAGGGAGAGCAAGGTGTTAGGGCCTAGAATTGCGACACTCTAGTATCTTGTTTCTTGAGGAAAATGCATAGGGGGACTTAAGTTAATACTTCTCCTACACATTCTCCCTCTTAGACTTTTGTGCATTATAAAAATTAAATTGTAGCCTTTGAAGAAGCCGTCCACTTGACTCCATAATCTCTAGAAGGCACTAGTTCTTGCCTCTCTCTTGTTGAAGGTGTTAGCACTCCGTAAATCTGTTCGACTGATAAACAGAGGACAAAGGTAACTTTTTCAACCAACTTTGAGACCCGAAACTAGCCTTTCGGATCTGGAGAGGGCTCTCTTGGAAGGCGCGGTCTTTGCGCAGGATATGGCTTTGAAATCAGTGGCTAGATTTAACACCTTTGATAAAACAGGCTCTGGTTATATTGGCGCAAGAAAGCAAGACTTGGGCTATGGATTCGATTTGAGGGAATGCCATAGACAAATGACTCAGTGACTGAACTTGATAGGATAAGGCTAGGCAAGCAACAATATCCAGTGTAAAACCATAATGTGTGGCGGGAGAAAAAACACATGAAGTAACTCGAAGCACCACTGCGGGCGAATTCAGAGTTAGCTTTAGAAGAAAACGTTTTGTCTAAGTGGCACGAACAACGGGCGCTGCGCAGTGAATCCACAGGATCGAAACTTCGTTCCGAAATAGACATAAAAATATATGAATAGAGATGACAGGAAGCACATACGCAAATAAAGAGGCACAATACATCCGACTACTACAACTAGAATCTTTTCGTCAAGTTACAATACCTTTGCATTAAATTTCGGTCAAAAAACAAAAATTACATACAATAGTTGTCGTCTACCAATTTTGCCAACCAACCATGTTTACATGAAAATGATCCCCATATATAGAAAGCTAATGTCACCCTTGGATTCTAGGGTCGAACTACTCCCTCCTAGAATCATGGATACGTTTTCTTTGAAAGAGAACAATAAGTTCAACAGATTCACTAAAAATAGAAAACCCGACTTTGCCAAATCATAATTGTAATCGAAATACTCTTTACAGTCATTAATCATGATGAAAATTCCACCATATGGTTTTTATGAGTCATCGTGTGCATTTTTGGACCCTCTGTCTTCCCTGCACAGTAAGTCTGCTACGCAACAATAACCTACAACAAAAACGCAGGGGAATGCCCAACAAACTGGGAGAATAGACGTTAAATATGACATCGTATCTCACTGATAAAAAACTATTTTTATAAAATGAGAGATATTTTTGTAGTTAATCTTTTTATAAAGAAAAACCTCTCTCGTTTTCTTTAAATTCATCTCCAACTGGTCGAAATACGTGTCGCAAAACATGTCTCGAACATGAAATCATGAAAGCTGAAAAATAGGGCTCAAATATTCCTTTTAATCTCCCAACCAGTGACACATTTTGAAAATCTGAGAGAGGTTTTTATTATATGTTTGTCCTTGACAAAAACCTCTCGGGGATTTTCATAATTCCTCTCCAGTTGGTCAGAAATTGATCTTGAAGTTGACCACTAAACTAGTCATTTTCGCAGTGTGACCTATAGCCCATGCGCAGGAAAATCCACTGTGCGATGACATCCTCTATGCGACAACATCCTATGCACGACAACATCCCATGTGTGACAAAATCCCATGCGTGACAACCCATTGCGCGATGAAATTCACTGCGTGACAAAATCCACTACGTGGCGAAAATCTACTACGCGACAGAAATCCACTACGCGATGAAATCCACTGCGCGATGAAAATCCACTCCATGACAGAATCCCATGCATGAAGAAATATACAGTGTGAGGAAATCCAGTGCATGAAAGAATCCTTTGCGCGACATGATCCTTTGCGCGGTGAAGTGCTCTGCACAACGCGTAGCAAATTTTGTAGCACACAGTTGCAAATGGAAATGGACAAATAAATGATAAGTTTCCTTTTGAAACTGACCCTTGGAGATGTTAGATTCTACCAGTCATAAAAACAATATGGGTGCTAACGTGCATGACTTTGCAAATTGTTGACAAACCTATAACCTTAGCTTTGAAAATCATGGTGCTAATAACTGGCTCCAACGGGGATGCTATCCTCCCTGTGAGGTAGCAAAGAACAATAGACCAGGTGCCTATCCATTGGGCTACTCCCAAACTCAACTTTCCAATTGTAACTTGTAACCTACATCCACTAAAAACCCAAAGCTGTATATGCTCCAAAACAAAATCTGAAACTAAGCTGAAAATGAAAACTGCAGATTGCTAAAAGAAATGCTCGTAGTATTAAGCTTACTCACACTCCTACCTACCCTAACTGCTGAAAAATATACCAATCAAGAGAAATCAAAATTCCAATGCAATCATGCAAGCACTCTATCCACTTTTTTCTTTCTTTGCACATGCTTTCTCCAAAGCCTGTTTACTGATAAGTCATTCAAAAATTTATCTATCAATTCAAATCTCAAAAAATTAAAAGCATTGGGACTGTTTGCCGCCTCCAAAAAAACTGCAAATGGATCCTCCAGAACATACATAAAACAACAATCATGTTTCACCCCTTCCACTGCATCCTTGTTTTCATGTAATTACACTTGTTGATTACCACAAAAGGCTGAAAAATATGTTGAGACTGTTGGAAATAACAATCTTCTGAATCAGATGACAATGGTGGCTGAAATGAAACCCCTAGTGGCAAGCAATCCATATCTAACACTGATGTTGATTGACCATCATATTTATTTCCAAGATGGTAGTTGATCACAGGCTACAAATTTGAACTGAAATCACCTTCCATGTAATCAACAACATGGTCATTAAAAGTATGAGAAGATTGTTGATCCTCTTCACTGATAACAATTTTCTCATGTAAAACAATGTCATTGTGAATGCAGTCAGACTTCACTGCTTCCTCTGTTATCTCATGATTTACTTTCAACAATTCAAAGGAAGAAAAACATAATGGAAGACAATTTTCATTTGCAAGTCCACTGCTTTCTTCATATTCAACATCATGCTTGGAGGATTTCTGATTTGAAACATTATAAACATTTTGCTTCAGCATTTCGAAAGAATCAAAACACATTGGCAAGGTTCTTTCATCTAATTCAAAACTTTCTTCATTTTCTTCACCACTGTCATATGCACATTTTTCAATTTCTTTGGATTGCTGAACATACTCATTTTCAGATTCACCTTCGACCAATGGCTGCAATTTTGAAATGACAAGACCTTCTATGTAACAAGTAACAAGGCCATTAAACACATGAGAATATTGTTGCAATTTCTTGTCAATTTTTTCCCATGAATCAGTGTGATTTTGCACCAACACACATTCCTTTGCTTCAATGATTATCTTAGATTTTTCTTTCAACAATTTAAATGAAGAAAAGAATAAAGGCAAATAATTTCCTTCTGCTGATTCAATACTTTCTTCTTTGTAACTGTGATATGTAGGCCTATTTCCCTCATTACTCTGCTGAAAAGGAACATTTTCTGATAGATAAAATGCACTTGGTTGTTCTAGGAAGACAAAACCATGATCATCATCATATTCATCATATATAGGAAAATCAACAATATCTACAATGTCATCTAACAAAAAAAATCTTGGGACATCAACCCGCTCTTCGACAAACTGATATAGATAAAACAATCAACCCCGTTCTTATCATGAGATGGATCAGAAGCTAAATTAGTATCAAAAAAATTCAGGAGAGTAGCTTGTTCTTCAAGATGATCATCATTCTTTGCAAACACATCCTCATGACATCCTTCAAGAAAACTTATGACATGATCAACCTTCTACATATTATGTACAGTCTTCGGTTCCTCAACTTTCAATTTCTCATCCAAAATATGATTTTGCAGCTCCTTACATGCTTGAATATTGTCTTGAACTTCATGAGCATTGTTGAACATATGTTGCAAAGACATAAACTTCCTCTCCATCAAAGAAAATATAAGTTTGATTGAAAGGTTGTTACATAATGGAGCATGGTAGCAACTTCAGGAGGTTGGACTTCTTTAGGTAGTTTATAATAAAGAATTTCAAACCTCCTACTGAAATTTGAGATGGTTTCACATTTCATTCTTCTCATGGCATAGGACTCTGAAAGGAGTAGATCCCATAAATTTCTCTCACCCAAAAATCTACGAAAAGCTTCCCTCAGTTCATCCCACAAGATAATCGACTGAGGCTGCAAATGTCTGAACCATGCTTTGGCATCTCCTTGTAAGGACTGAGAAAATGCCCTCATATACACATCATCATGTTCGATCTCAAAAAAGTCTATGAAATGCTCAAAGACCGGAATATGTTTTTCATATGTCTGTCCATCAAGCTCTCCATTGAATCTAGGAAGATACTTATAATGTTCCAAAGGAAAGTCATGAAGGATGGAAGGAAATTTAAGAGGACTGTATATTTCTTGAATTATTGAGGGTGCAGGGTTAAGAACAGAAGGTGAAAGCTCAACTGTAGTTTCATTAAGCTCACAAGAATGATCGTGAACATCATATGGCTAAGAGGAAGGAGCTTGGTGAATATCAGTTATATAAGAAGAAGGAGGTATACCGACAGTTTTCCATGGAGGATATGCAAGGGTAGATCTCTGGGCTTCATTCAAATGCAGTAAGTGAATAAATATTCTTTTGAAAAATCAGGAAAGCACAAGAAGACATTGATAAAACAGAAAAGTACTTCTTGGACTAAACTTAAGCTCGAGTACCTTATTTTCCCATACTTCTCTTCCATATCTCTATCAACAGGTCTCATTCTCTAGTGGAGTCTTTGAATCTCATTTGAAACTTGATTGGAGTCACCATGAAAACTTTAGCTCTGGATTCTTCTGCGAGTGGAATCACCTTCAACCGATTTTCTGATGTGTGGAGTCACCAGAGCATAAATACAACCAATATGTTCTGAAGTGTCTGCTGCTCTCAGACCTTAGAACTGAAACGATGTCGTTCTTCCCAGGGAAAGTTTCATTCAATTTCATCCCCGACAACAACACCAAAATGTTAGCACTCCGTAAATCTGTTCGACTGATAAACAGACAACGAAGGTAACATTTTCAACCAACTTTGAGACCAGAAACTAGCCTTTTGGATCTGGAGAGGGCTCTCTCAGAAGGCGCGGTCTCCACGCAGGATATGGCTTTGAAAGCAGTGGCTAGATTTAACACCTTTGATAAAACGAGCTCTGGTTATATTGGCGCAAGAAAGTAAGACTTGGGCCATGGAGTCGATTTGAGGGAATGACAGAGACAAATGACTCAGTGACTGAACTCGAGAGGATAAGGCTAGGTGAGTAACAATATTTAGTGTAAAACTGTAATGTGTGGCGAGAGAAAAAATACATGAAGCAACTTGGAGCACCGTTGCGGGCGAATTCAAAGTTAGCTTTAGAAGAAAATGTTTTGTCTAAGTGGAGTGAACAAGGGGCGCTGCGCAACGAATCCACAGGTTCGAAAATTCGTTCTGAAATAGACATAAAAAGATATGAATAAATATGACAGGAAGCACATACGTAAATAAAGAGGCACAATACATTCGACTGCTACAACTAGAATATTTTCGTCAACTTACATGACCTTTGCATTAAATTTCGGTCAAAAAACTCAAATTACATACAATAGCTGTCGTCTACCAATTTTTCCAACCAACTTTGTTTACATGAAAATGATCCCCATATATAGAAAGCTAATGTCACCCTTGGATTCTAGGGTTGAACCACTCCCTCCTAGAATCATGGATATGTTTTCTTTGAAAGAGAACAATAAGTTCAACGGATTCACTAAAAATAGAAAACCCGACTTTGCCAAATGATAATTGTAATCGAAATATTCTTTACAGTCATTAATCATGATCAAAATTCCACCATATGGTTTTTATGAGTCATAGTGTGCATTTTTGGACACTCTGTCTTCCCTGCACAATAGGTCTGCTACACAACAATAACCTACAACAAAAATGCAACAGAATGCACAACAAACTGGGAGAATAAACGTTAAATATGACATCGTATCTCACTGATAAAAAAATATTTTTATAAAATGAGAGAGATTTTCGTAGTTAATATTGTTATAAATAAAAACCTCTCTCAGTTTCTTTAAATTCATCTCCAGATGGCTGGAATACGTGTCGCAAAAGCATGTCTCGGACATGAAATCATGAAAGATGAAAAATAGGGCTCAAATATTCCTTTTAATCTCCCAATCCGTGACACATTTTGAAAATCTGAGAGAGGTTTTTATTATTTGGTTTGTCCTCGACAAAAATCTCTCTGGGATTTTCATAATTCCTCTCCAGTTGGTCAGAAATTGATCTTGAAGTTGACCACTAAACTAGTCATTTTTCGCAGTGCGACCTATAGCCTGTGCACAGGAAAATCCACTACACGATGACATCCTCTATGCGAAAACATCCTATGCATGACAACATCCCATGCACGATAAAATCCCATGCGCGACAACCCACTGCGTGATGAAATTCACTGCGTGGAAAAATCCACTGCGCGGTGAAAATCCACTACGCGACATAAATCCACTGCGCAACGAAATCCATTGCGCGGCATGATCCTTTGCGCGGTGAAGTGTTGTGCACAACACATAGAAAATTTTGCAGCGCGCAGTTGCAAATGGAAATGGACAAATAAATGATAAGCTTCCTTTTGAAACTGACCCTTGGAGATGTTAGATGCTACCAGTCATAAAAACAATATGGGTGCTAACATGCATGACTTTGCAAATTGTTGACAAACCTATAACCTTAGCTATGAAATCATGGTGCTAATAGCTGGCTCCAACGGGGATGCTATCCTCCCTGTGAGGTAGCAAAGAACAATAGACTAGGTGCCTATCCATCGGGCCGCTCCCAAACTCAACTTTCCAACTGTAACTTGTAACCTACATCCATTGAAAACCGAACGCTGTATATGCTCCAAAATGAAATCTGAAACTAAGCTGAAAATGAAAACTGCAGATTGCTAAAAGAAATGCTCATAGTATCAAGCTTATTCGCACTCCTACCTACCCTAACTGCTGAAAAATATGCCAATCAAGTGAAATCAAAATTCCAATGCAACCATGCAAGCACTTTATCCACTTTTTTCTTTCTTTGCACATGCTTGCTCCAAAGCCTGTTTACTGATAAGTCATTCAAAAATTTATCTATAAATTCAAATCTCAAAAAATTAAAAACATTGGGATTGTTTGCCGCCTCCAACAAAACTGCAAATGGATCCTCCAGAACATACATAAAACAACAATCATGTTTCACCCCTTCCACTGCATCCTTGTTTTCATGTAATTCAACTTGTTGATTACCACAAAAAGGCTGAAAAATATGTTGAGACTGCTGGAAATAACAATCTTTTGAATCAGAAGACAGTGATGACTGAAATGAAACCCCTAGTGGCAAGCAATCCATATCTAACACTGATGTTGATTGACCATCATATTTATTTCCAAGATGGTAGTTGATCACAGGCTGCAAATCTGAACTGAAATCACCTTCCATGTAATCAACAACATGGTCATTAAAAGTATGAGAAGGTTGTTGATCCTCTTCACTGATAACAATTTTCTCATGTAAAGCAATGTCACTGTGAATGCAGTCAGACTTCACTGCTTCCTCTGTTATCTCATGATTTACTTTCAACAATTCAAAGGAAGAAAAACATAATGGAAGACAATTTTCATTTGCAAGTCCACTGCTTTCTTCATATTCAACATCATGCATGGAGGATTTCTGATTTGAAACATTATAAACATTTTTCTTTAGCAATTCGAAAGAAGCAAAACACAATGACAAGGTTCTTTCATCTAATTCAAAACTTTCTTCATTTTCTTCACTGCTGTCATATGCACATTTTTCAATTTCTTTGGATTGCTGAACATACTCATTTTCAGATTCACCTTCGACCAATGGCTGCAATTTTGAAATGACAAGACCTTATATATAACAAGTAACAAGGCCATTAAACACATGAGAATATTGTTGCAATTTCTTGTCAATTTTTTCCCATGAATCAGTGTGATTTTGCACCAACACACATTCCTTTGCTTCAGTGATGATCTTAGATTTTTATTTCAACAATTTAAATGAAGAAAAACATAAAGGCAAAGAATTTCCTTTAGCTGATTCAATACTTTCTTCTTTGTAACTGTGATATGTAGGCCTATTTCCCTCATTACACTGCTGAAAAGGAACATTTTCTTATAGAGAAAATGCAGTTGGTTGTTCTAGGCAGACAAAACCATGATCATCATCATATTCATCATATATAGGAAAATCAACAATATCTGCAATGTCATCTAACAAGAAAAATCTTGGGACATCAACCCGCTCTTCGACAAACTGATATAGATAAAACAATCAGCCCCGTTCTTATCATGAGATGGATTAGAAGCTAAATTAGTATCAAAAAATTCAGGAGAGTAGCTTGTTCTTCAAGCTGATCATCATTCTTTGCAAACACATCCTCATGACATCCTTCAAGAAAACTTATGACATGATCAACCTTCTACATATTATGTACAGTCTTCGGTTCCTCGGCTTTCAATTTCTCATCCAAAATCTGATTTTGCAGCTCCTTACATGCTTGAATATTGTCTTCAACTTCATGAGAATTGTTGAACATCTGTTGCAAAGACATACACTTCCTCTCCATCAAAGAAAATATAAGTTTGATTGAAAGGTTGTTACATAATGGAGCATGGTAGCAACTTCAAGAGGTTGGACTTCTTTAGGCAGTTTTTATTAAAGAATTTCAAACCTCCTACTGAAATTTGAGATGGTTTCACATTTCATTCTTCTCATGGCATAAAACTCTGAAAGGAGTAGATCCCATGACTTTCTCTCACCCCAAAATCTACGGAAATATTCCCTCAGTTCATCCTTCAAGCTAATCGACTGAGGCTGCAAATGTCTGAACCATGCTTTGGCATCTCCTTGTAAGGACTGAGAAAATGCCCTCATAGACACATCATCATGTTCGATCTCAAAAAGGTCTATGAAATGCTCAAAGACCGGAATATGTTTTTCATATGACTGTCCATCAAGCTCTCCATTGCATCTAGGAAGATACTTATAATGTTCCAAAGGAAAGTCGTGAAGGATGGAAGGAAATTTAAGAGGATTGTATCTTTCTTGAATTATTGAGGGTGCGGGGTTAAGAACAGAAGGTACAAGCTCAAATTTGGTTTCATTAAACTCACAAGAATGATCATGAACATCATATGGCTCAGAGGAAGGAGCTTGGTGAATATCGGTTATACAAGAAGAAGGAGTTGTACCTACAGTTTTCCATGGAGGATATACAAGGGTAGATCTCTGGGCTTCATTTGAACGCAGTAAGTGAATAAATATTCTTTTGAAAAACTCAAGAAAGCACAAGAAGATATTGATAAAACAGAAAAGTACTTCTTGGAGTAGACTTAAGCTCGAGTACCTTATTTTCCCATACTGCTCTTCCATATCTCTGTCAACAGGTCTCATTCTCTAGTGGAGTCTTTGAATCTCATTTGAATCTTGATTGGAGTCGCCATGAAAACTTTATCTCTGGATTCTTCTGCCAGTGGAATCACCTTCAATTGATTTTCTGATGTGTGGAGTCACTAGAGCAGAAATACAACCAATATGTTTCGAAGTGTCTGCTGCTCTCATACCTTAGAACTGAAATGATGTCGTTCTTCCTAGGGAAAGTTTCATTCAATTTCATCCCCGACAGCAACGCCAAAATGTTAACACTCCGTAAATCTGTTCGGCTGATAAACAGACGACGAAGGTAACTTTTTCAACCAACTTTGAGTCCAAAAACTAGCCTTTCGGATCTGTAGAGGGCTCTCTCAGAAGGCGCAGTCTCTGTGCAGGATATGGCTTTGAAAGCAGTGGCTAGATTTAACACCTTTCATAAAACGGGCTCCGGTTATATTGGTGCAAGAAAGTAAGACTTGGGCTATGGAGTTGATTTGAGGGAATGATAGAGACAAATGACTCAGTGACTGAACTTGAGAGGATAAGGCTAGGCGAGCAACAATCTTCAGTGTAAAACCATAATGTGTGGCGAGAGAAAAAATACAGGAAGTAACTCGGAGCACCGCTGCGGGCGAATTCAAAGTTAGCTTTAGAAGAAAATGTTTTGTCTAAGTGGCGCGAACAAGGGGCACTGCGCAGTGAATCCACAAGTGAAAATTCATTCCAAAATAGACATAAAAAGATATGAATAAATATGACAGGAAGCACATACGCAAAGAAAGAGGCACAATACATCCGACTGCTACAACTAGAATATTTTCATCAACTTACAGGACCTTTGCATTAAATTTCGGTCAAAAAACTCAAATTAGATACAATAGATGTCGTCTACCAATTTTGCCAACCAACTTTGTTTACATGAAAATGATCCCCATATATAGAAATCTAATGTCACTCTTGGCGTCTAGGGTCGAACTACTCCCTCCTAGAATCATGGATCTGTTTTCTTTGAAAGAGAACAACAACTTCAATGGATTCACTAAAAATAGAAAACCCGACTTTGCCAAATCATAATCGTAATTGAAATATTCTTTACAGTCATTGATCATGATAAAAATTCGACCATATGGTTGTGATGAGTCATCTTGTGCATTTTTGGACACTTTGTCTTCCTTGCACAACAAGTCTGCTACGCAACAGTAACCTACAACAAAAACGCAGTGGAATGCGCAACAAACTTGGAGAATAGGCGTTAAAGATGACATCGTATCTCACTGATAAATAACTATTTTTAGAAAATGAGAGAGGTTTTTGTTTTTAAGATTGTTATAAAGAAAAATGTCTCTCGGTTTCTTTAAATTCATATCCGGATGGCCATATATGTGTTTAAAAAACATGTCTCGGATAGGAAATCATGAAAGTTGAAAAATAGGGCTCAAAGATTCCTTCGAATTTCCCAATCCGTGACACATTTTGCAAATTTGAGAGAGGTTTTTATTATTTGGTTTGTTCTCGACAAAATATCTCAGTGATTTTCAAAATTCCTCTCCAGTTGGTCAGAAATTGATATTGAAGTTGACCACTAAACCAATCATTTTCGCACTGCGACCTGTAGCTTGTGCGTAGGAAAATCCACTACGTGATGACATCCTCTGGGCGACAACATCCTATGCATGACAACATCCTCTGGGCGACAACAACCCACTGCGCAATGAAATCCGCTCACGATGAAATTCATTGCGCGACGAAAATCCACTACGCGACAAAAATCCACTGCGCGACGAAATCCACTGCGCGACGAAAATCCACTGCGCGACAAAATCCCATGCGCGATGAAATATACTGCATGATGAAATTCTGTGCGCGACAGAATCCTTTGCGTGGTGAAATGCATTGCGCGATGAAATCCACTGCGTGACATAATCCTTTGTGCAACGCATAGCAAATTTTGCAGCGCACAGTTGCAAATGGAAATGGAACAAATAAATGATAAGCTTCCTTTTGAAACTGGCCCTTGGAGATGTTAGATGCTGCCAGTCATAAAAAAAATATGGGTGATAACATGCATGAATTTGCAAATTGTTGACAAACATATAACCTTAGCTATGAAAATCATGGTGCTAACAGAAGGATTGATTAAACACTCAAACACTCTTCTCCTAAGCTTTTACTAACTATTTATAACCCTAGTTTAGCCTATATCACTAAGTTATTTGATGATGTTATAAATGACTTCTACAACCATCTAAATGCAACCAATTTTATGCATAATTGAATTTGAATGCTAGCTAAACACTTCTGAAGTTTCTGATGACATTGATTATCATTCTGCATAGTAAATGTTATCTTTTTGCTGTCTTTTCAAAGCAATTCTAAGGAATATTTGTTGCAGTGGTTACATTTTATCAATTGTTGTTGTAAACTTATTAACTGCTGTAAAATTATATAAACTATCACTTATTGTCATTGTCCATTGTCTCTTGAGGTGTTATTATCATATTTGTACCAAGAATTATTATATATGCAGGCTATATTGTCTTGTTTTGGGCAGGTACATCAATCACTTCATTAACCTCATCTTTGGGACACATATTTATTGACTTTGGTAACCCGTGAGAGGGGGAAATATATCTTGAACATAACCCTATTTTTCCAACCCTTTATTTTACCGAGGACTCCTCCCATGGTGTAGACCTTGCATATCCCTAAAAAGCGGGGATTTCCTATTAAGGTGACAATGGTAGGATATCTTGTTTGTTACACCAATCTCTCTTACTCGCCTTGCGATTTGGGCAAGTATAGATTGTGCGATAACATTTTTGGCGCCGTTGCTGGGCAACATCGAGTCAATTTTCCTCGAACGACATTTTTCGGTAAGATTTTATACAAAGCCTTCATTTCACAAAGCTTACCTGGCGACTCCACTGAGGGTGATTCCCTCTTTTCCCTTTGATCATCCCTAGAAGGATTATATGGTGACTCCACTAATGACAAAGCCAACCATGGCTTCTAAATGGGACCAAGTAATTTTAAACCCTTAGATATGAGTGAAATTCCAGGTTACCCTTGACAAATGCACCCGAGGTATGAAAATTGGCTCTCTAGATTCACTGGTAATGATGGGGTTAGGCCCTAAGATCACATGGATAATTTTTGGGCTTTCTTTCAACACCAACGTATCAGTGATGATACTGAATATTTTGCAATGAAGCTTTTCTCTGCCACTCTTCATGGAAATTCTAGGAAATGGTATGATGATATCCCTGATGCTAGCATCAAATCTATGGACCAACTAGAAAAAGCCTTTCTCGAGAAATGGGGTATTAAATTAGAAGATATCCACATGATAATAAAAGGAATCGAGTACATGAAACAAACTAAGAATGAGACTGTCAAGGAATTCCATACTAGGTTCGAGAATTTGCTACAAGAAATTCCTAGAAGCCATCATCCTAAAGACAAGTACCTTGTTTACCTCTATACTAATGCACTTTTAATGCAATTAGGATTTCTCCTCAGTAAAAAGGGGACAAGGAAAATACAAGAAGCTTATCACATGGCTATACAAACCGAGGAAAATATCTCTTTGTTAAAGGGAGAACACCGTGTTACTCCATAAATCAAATTTGATGACTCCAAAGATACCCCGGATACTCTTAGTCTAGAGAGATTAGTTTCCCTTGAGTTCTTTGTTAGTAAATTCCATGAAAGAAGGGAACAAGTCATCGACCAACAAGAGGCTAGGGAGATGGATCCTATAAGAACACACATAATTTTGAGTTTTTGAGCTTTGTATATTTTACCTCTTAGAAATCAAATTTTACCCAAAAAGCAAAAAACCTAGAAAGCGACCTTTTAAAATCAAAATAAATACATGGGTTGTTATTCATCAATAAGGCACTTACGACATCTATCGGAAAAAAGTAACTCTAATTTGATCGAACGGTCCTAATAACCTCCGAAGTTTTGAAGCCGCCTAAGTTTTAAAAGAAATCCTTTAACGGTCGCTTTGCAACTCCGCACTTCGGGTATTCCAGCAAATCCAAACAATGAAAACTCTGAAACTCCGAAACCCGAAGATAGCCACTCGTACTTTTCCTAAAGAACTTAAGGACACGAGTCATAGGACACGTGTCCTTTAAAAATATTTCCTTGAGTTGACATGTGGCACTCATTTTTGACATTTACATCAGATGATTCACATGTTTTCAAGTGACACAGAGCACCTCTCTTTTCTTGAGATGTCATCAGAATGACATCATCCCTGCCACGTCACTCCAAGAGATTACTCTTTGGGATTTTTTGATTTCACAATCCCCGAATTATCAAAATGTCGAAGTAAAGTGATTACAAAAAGTAAAAAGGGTTTTCAAGGAATTGAAAAATCAGTTAACGACTTTAACGAGTCATGATTAAGAGTTAATTAATTACTTCACAATTTCAGATTTCGAAAAAATTCCCTTGTGCTATTTTCAAAACTTCCGAAGTCTGAACTTTCTAAATACTTAAAGTTAATACAACATTTTAAACATGATTAATTAAGACTTAAAAGTGATTACTCAGAGATTAACTCCTCTACGAATTCAGACTTTGGGAGATTTTCGCCCTATCACATCGAAAACTCTCGAACGCAAACCGTCGAAGTATTAATGACATTTATGATTGATTTAGGATAATGCTTTCAAATAAGGATTGCGAATCACCAGGTAATGAATTCCATTACATTTAATAAATTCTTCATCAGTAAAGCTATACGAAGATCAATAGACTTTTTGAATAAAGCACTTCGAGTTTCAAAGTCATTTTTACCATTTGCAATTAGCAGTTTTTATCCAGTATAGAGATTACAAACTTCTCTTGTCATAGGTAAGATAATTTTGTTCCCTTGAGGATTATGGCGCCATGAAAATTTGCACAGAAGCTTGATGCATCGGGTGATGATTCAAATCCAAACACAGATGTTCTATCAGACACAATTCCGCAAGTTGCAGACGCCATTAAAACTTGGATGCAGGTTTTTGATGTCTTAGAGAATGAGATCATTAACTATCCAGACGACTTTGCCGAAGAAGATGACGACTCCTTTAAAGCTAAGATTAGACATGTAGCACAGTCAGAACTACATAAGATCGTTGCACGACCAAGAATGAAACCCTACAATGATATGATAAATTGGGCCTTGGAACATGTCGACACCCAAACCAGGAGCATCATCAACCACCAGTAGGTCGTCGTTGGCTCTTTCCGACCAGAGAACCTACAAGTAATGTACAAGCTTTCCCCTACTCCTAAATACACTTACAATGCCACATTTCTTCTAGAGTTTGAGAGAAAGGAATGCACCCAATATACTACAAATGGTCATGATATAGTCAAGACCTAGTGGGGACATCCAAAAAAATTCAGAGACCTAGCTCATGGTATGTATGGCACGACGAATTTAGATGCTCATATGTTGTATGTAGCCATGATGCTCTATCACCTATTTGGAAAGAAGAATCCTACACATTTCTAAGTTGAGTGGGTAGCCATCATGAATGAAGTAGCCGAGGGTTACAACTTCAACTGGGCCAAAATTCTATCTGATAATTTGGCCAAGGAAATAGTTGAGTATAAATCAACGAAATCAAAAGTGAAGCCTACCCCTTTTTACATTTCGGCATATGTTATGGATGCCATTTGTTTCATGACCCCTTTTCCCCGGATGAACTGGAGTTGGACCCTAACCAGTTCTGAGACAATTCATTTCTATCACTCCAAATTATGGGAGGAGAACGCCAAAAATTTCTTTTACGAAATCTGTCACAACGTTGTAGTGCCTGTTCATATAGCTATTTATGGTCACCTGCCGCTCCAGATTTAAGAAAGGATTGTGGGGAAATTAGGCAAGCTTGCAGACTATTTCATTGAGGATAATTTCTCCTATATCAAAGTATTTGGTTGTTCCGTTTCACCTTATGCCCTCACACAGTTTTTACCCGACATGCTAGTGTGCAGAGAAGTGGCATACCAGATAGTAGCAGGAGGTATGAACAAGGAGTTGAAAGCAACTCAAAAAAAGATTTGGCCAACTTTCCCCATTCAAGTTGGTATGTTCACATTATTAGATTTCAGTCACTCTAAAGTCGAGGCCGCAACCCTGGAGGATGCCAAATTAGTTGACATTGAATTCAAGAAGCATGATCCACATAAGATAGTGGAAAATCATCTGGCTCAGTTTAACATGAAGCGATACATCCATGAGAATTCTCCTTATGACAAAATTTTCCGGGGAGTTAGATCTTATGAGGAAGTCCGAAGCACATTCCAGAATCTTCCCCCTAACTAACAAGATGGTTTCCTCAACTTTCATAAACACAGACAAAACAATTTACCAAAGATATTGCAAGGAGAGTCAATACCCAGGTCTCCTTCACAGGAAGCTAGGCCTACAGGATCTGAGCCAATTTGCTCCACTAAGCACAAAGATGAGGAAGTCCCAAAAGGCCCAGAAGTGTTATTTCACAAAATAAGGGCATCACTGTTAGGACTGAATGATCCACAAGTGTTAGCTTGGTTTGAAGCCTTCATGAATCTGGGACGAGTTGTCCCTCATTCAACACCAACTACTTTTGCTGGCACCTTGAATATAACATGACAAGAACCTTCCACCGAAATTAGTTCTCCTATCACATCATTAACCCCTCTACAGACCAGCTTCATAAATCCTAGTTCCGAACTTAATTTCATAGCTGATCTTACTCCTATATTGCCCGAAGAGATGCCTCCCTCATATTTCTTTTTTAGCAAGAAACAAAAATCTATCTTGAAGAGAGAATCTCACCAAAAGGATGGAGTTATCACTAAAAGGCAAAGATTGGTGTATGGCGGGAAAGACCATGATGGTTGAGAGTTTGCAAAAGAAGTTGCAGGTTCGTTAGGGGATTTTTCCACTGCCAATCAATGGTCAATGGAAAATTTAACCGAACAACTGCGACATAAATGCCTCTTGGTAGAACAATTGCAAAATGAGATATATAAGAGCAGACATTCAAAAGCAGGATGAACCAAGACTTTGAGCAAATCAAGGCTAGTCATCAACATCAAATTAAGAAGTTACAAGATAAAGTTGAGTTTCTCTACCAGAGTTCACAAATAAGCAAAGGAATGATCACTCAACGTGACAATTTGATTGAGCAGCTGTAGGCTAGATTGACCCTAACATATAACACAATGATAGACATTTCGGCCTTCAAAACACAAGCATCAAAAGTCAATGAGAGGCTGGAAGTTTCCCAACAAGAACTCTATCTAAAAGTATATGTTATCCATAAATGCTATCAAGTAGTAGACCTTTCCCTAAAAGATATTTATGTCAAGGTAAAAAAGGCCTTCTAAGACCGATCTAAGTTTCAAGATTTATCATATGAAAGCAGAGAGCTAATACCCCTGGTCTTCCCCTTCTCTCTCATTCTGAACAAGTAAGAGGCAAAATGGTCCTAAAATCCTGGGAAACAAATATGGAAGAAGGAAAGAAACTTGCCAGAGATGTAAAAGAGGCTTGTCTAGAGGCATTATCTTCAATAAATAAAAAGATGATTGAGTTTGAAGGGAATAGTGTCTCAAAGGCCTTGGGGTAGATTGAGATAGAAATGAACCAACAAAGCTCCGGGAAGAACAAGGAAAACACTAAGCCAACCATCCAAGAGATGAGCCAAATTGATTTTCTTAAAATCAATGAATGGTTGGTCAGTCCCAGTTCACAGTTTTAGGTCATAGTCCAAGAGGTGAACAAGATCCAGGAGAAGCTGCCACAAATACATAAGAAGATGTTTGCTTTTGAACTAAATGAAAGGATTGAACCTTCAATATTCATGGTAGCATTAATGGACAGGTGCACCCAATGCATTGAATAGGGAAAAACGAGTGTAGCTGGGAGAAAATGAAAAAGCATGCACAACACCCACTTTCTCCACCCACTCTACCTTTCACCCTCCAACAATCACTTATCCCGTCTATCCCTACGACCCACATTCTTGCATCTAGTCATCCCACCTCCTTATTGGACACTTTTTCCCCCATCATTCTTTTCGTGAACAATTACTCTTCCCTATAACCGTTATCCATCCCTTAACGACCCAACACTGATATACTCATCTAATTATCCCCCCCATGTCTTCAACTACAATTCCTTTCCCCACTGAACACACTCGAAGGGACATATGTCAACAAGATCAGATGGCCAAGACAATAAGCCAAATGATTGTGGTGGCCTTAATGGACATGTGTACCCGACTCAAATATAAAAGGAAAGCGAGCGCATCTGCAAGAAAACAAAGAGATAAAGGAAGTGGCGAAAAAACTCAACAATATCTGCATACTGTTATTTTATTCAGATGTATTCTATTTTTAGTCATACATTGTGGAAAGTCCAACGATTTTCATTTGCGGAAAATTTTGTATAAATAGATAGATTTAAGATCTATTCAAGTCTGCTTCTTGCCGAATGTAAAAGATAAACTCTTTTTGAGTATTAATACAAGTGCACACAAATATTCCAAGTTTCGTTCAATTTGAGTTATGTGTTCCCACTGTGTTTCCATTTCTATGAATTTCTTTCTGTAATTCTTGAAGAGTGATCGATCGCAATTTAGTACTACATCTACTGTGATCAAAATATATCAGTGTTCATTCAGTAACAACTTTTCCTCTGTTATTACTGTGAGTAAAACAAGACCTGTGATCTGTGTGAATTACTGCATTCTTATATCCTGTTCAAGGGTGCATCTTCTACTGTTCTTCTACTGCAAACAAGGTGAGAATTATATGTAATTGATACCTGACTTTGTTTTAACAGTTTTGTAAATCTTTCTACATCATTTGACATTATAATTGCGAGTCAGATAACGAGATACAACCTCTGTACTTTCTTATCATTAATTTCATTTAAATATTATTTCTCAGAAAACTAAAGGTAGAAAAAAGCACTCAGAAAATACTTCATTTAAAACCTTTGATGCCTGAAATTATTCTCTGAGCCTTAGAATCAATATCAGGAACACCATCTTTTTGGTGTCATTGTCGGGGATGGAAAAACAAAATCATTTTTCCGTTGGAGAAAGACAAGGTAAATTTTGGTCTTTGATGGTGAACACAGATTGAATACGTGAGTAAGGCTTACTTTATCTTTCACCTGGCGACTCTACCGTAGAAAAAACTGGCATTCGGTTGAAAGAATACCATCGAAAACCCAGACAAAAAGCAGACTACGCCAGTTTCGGATCCCTAAAAATTGTTGAAACCAAAGGGATATCTCAGAAAAAAATCTGCATTGGCAGGTAAGGTCCATCAACCTAGAATTACGCAAGTTAATGTTAAGATTCCCGCTGAAGAACCAACTCTTAAAGAAAATTCTAAAAAAGTTCATTATGCAAAAGCATCAACAAGTAAACCTAAAATTAAGCTTGAAATTCTAGAGGTAATTATTCTCGAAATAAAATTTGAGATTGACCAGACCAGCCCTATTTCATTGATAGATACTTTTACCAGTGAGAACAAAGGATCCATTTCAAACCCCACTATCATTAATACTCAGTCGATTCTTTCTCCTCCCGAAGTAAAAGTTTATGTTTCCCAAAACCCTAAAGATTATTTTCTATACTCAAATTCATCCCCCATCACTTCTTGTCTCTATACATCAGGTAAACCTGAGTAACTGAGCTCAAGTTTCCCTTTTCCCCCTCATCTAGATCTTCTGTCTTCTCACGATCATTTTCCCAAACTTCATTCACAACATCATGAAGTATTCGAAAGATCAATAGACCAATCTTTCAAAGTTTTTGAAAATCTCCTTTTTAGTCCCCGAATTTCGTCTCCTAGACTTTCAATGGCTGGTGCTGGAGGTGTTGGTGCTGGAGGTGCCGGAGGTGCAGGGGTTGGTGGACAAGATCAACCCCATAGGATATTTTCCAAGGTCACTGCTAGATACGTTGCCTTACTCCTCCCTGTTGTCCTGCATGATTTACCCAAAAATTACATGAAGAGCCTCCCTAAATTCATGGGAGAAGGGGATCTAACAACGACATAACATATAGCCTTTTTCGATCAATTTTCTGATATTCTTGGCATTGAACACGAAGACGTTTACACAATACTATTAGTATAGACTTTTGAAGGACAAGTAAGAACTTGGTTCAGAGGACTTCCAGTAGGTTCTATACGATCATATAACGATCTGGAGACTTCCTTCCTAAAGTAATGGGGTGAGAAAAAATATCATCTTTATTACTTAACTGGATTCAGAGACTTGAGAAATAAGACTTCTGAATCAATCCTAGAATTTATCCAAATATTTAATAATCTTTATCATAAAATCCCAGCCGAAGTTAAACCTTCTCAACCGGCTGCAAAAGTCACTTTTGCAGTGGCTTTTGATTCTGATTTCGCTCTACTTTTGAGAGAAAGAAGATCCACTACTTTAGCGGGGATGCAAGATGATTCTATCGATATTGAATCCAATAGGATGGAATCCGAGAAGTTGAAAACCAAAGTTGATATGGGAACAAGAGAACCCAAGATTTTTAAAGAACATGCAGGGCCCTTTGGATCTGGAAAGTCTGTAGAGGAAAAAATGGATGAGATGGCCAAAATTATCAAAGATTTATCGAACAAAATTTATAGTTGTAGGGTTTCATTCTTGGTCGTTAGGAATCAATTCAGGAGAAACCCTACTCCTCAGATACAATAGAGGCGAATAAAAAATGAGGATCAAAATATTCAAGCCCTGTTCAAAACTGAGAATTTCATACAAAGAGATGAGTTGCAAGATTATGAGGAATTAGATGAAGATCTAAACAACCTCAGGGATGATGATCTCGAGCCTCACCTAACCAAACATGATTATGAGAAATCCTTATATTTGGAACCTCTGTTTAATCATGATGAAAACATCAACAACCTGGGGGACTCTACATACAAAGGTCTTGTTAACTCAATAATGATTGAGCTTCAACATAAATATGATTTGAGGCCAAGAGAAAAAAGTTCTACAAATGTTCCACCAAAAAATATTTTATCACGAAACAAAGCAAATGAGGCAGCAGTTACAAAACCATCAACTGAGACACAAGCTGCTCGAACAAAGCAAGTTGAAACAAAAGTAGTGCAAA
This sequence comes from Picea sitchensis, assembly GCA_010110895.2. Lineage (NCBI taxonomy): Eukaryota > Viridiplantae > Streptophyta > Pinopsida > Pinales > Pinaceae > Picea > Picea sitchensis. The sequence continues at coordinate 100,955 of SNQJ01S0021250.1, read as the reverse complement.
CTAAGAAGCTAGAAAATACAGAGGTCGAGCTTCCGACTAGGAAAATTGAAAATCCAATTGGGACTTTCAATTTAGAGAATGAACTTAATAAAATTAAGGTTCCAATGCCTATGGTTGAACTTGCTAGGAATCCGATCTATAAAAAACAGATCGCTAAAGAAATACATTTTTGTGATGTTGAATGTCAAGCTGTTGTTATCAATTTGCAGGATGAAAAACCTACAATCATGTTCAGACCACACATTGAAAACAATAAGGATTTTTTTGCTCCGTTCTATATTACATTGACTATGCATGATCATTTACTTCACAATTGCATGTTAGACTCAAGATCCTCGCATAATTTAATGCCTAAGATTATCATGGAAAATTTGGGCCTTGAAATTACCATACCTTATCAAGATTTGTACTCGTTTGAATCTAGAAAGGTTAAGTGTCTGGGTATGATTAAAGATTTAGAGGTAAATATTGATTAGGTTCCTATGAAAAGTATCCTTATGGATGTGGTTGTTGCTGACATTCCTGCCAAGTATGGTATGCTTATATCCAGATCTTGGGGTGCCGAGCTAGGAGGATCGGTCTAGCTAGACATGACCTATGCTACAATTCCAATTTTTGGTGGACAATTTACTCGAATGTACAGGGAAACTAGACTGGCGTATATTGTAAGTGACCCTCAAAACCCCAATAACTACCCAGTCTACGTTGCTGACCAAGATTTAGGCAATTGTATATTATCCATAGATGACGATTTTGAAGAATGTATAGAAGAAGAAAATAAAAAAATAGAAATTTCAAAGCAAAATATAACTGTTAGAGAAGGGATGTGGAAAATGTTCTTCGATGGTGCTTCATCCTGCGAAGGAGCAGGAGCTGGAGTTTTATTCGTGGCACCAGGCGATGAGTATGTTATTCCTTTCTCTTATATATTACAATGGGAGGTCAATTATACCAATAATGTCTGTGAATATGAGCCTTTAGTTTTAGGATTAGAAGCTGCAAGAAAATTAAAAATCGAACATCTAATAGTTTATGGTGATGCAGAGCTCATTGTAAAGAAAGTAAAACAACAATATCAATCTAAGCATCCAAGATTGAGATCGTATAGAAATTGTGCCTGGGATCGTATAGAGAATTTCTTCTCATCCTTTAATATTCACTCTATTCCCAGAATGCAAAACCAACAAGCTGATTCTTTGGCCAAAGCTGTTGCGACTTTCATACCACCTACTGTTTTGAAGCTAAAATACCATATTGAGATGAGACATAGACCTTTGATTCCAAACAATGTTCAACACTGAAAAGTGTTTGAAGATGATGAACAAATCAAACAATTCCTCAAAATGGTTGATGAGTTTTCTGAGACCCACATAGATCAAGAAAATCAGAACGATCCTGCATGGATTATGCAGGAAGGAGAAAACCCAGAGAATTTCCAAGATAAGATTGCAAATCACCGCATGCTCTTACTTGAAAACAATCAAATTCACAGAGGCCCGATCCCCTTAGAAAGGTTGTTTGACCAGGATGATATACCTTTGTAGTCTACTTTGTGACCTCAACCCGAAGAAGTTGAAGATTGTAACGTAGGGACTACTGAAAATACCAAAATGGTCAAAATATCAAATATCTTCTGGCACAAGTAAAGAGTAAATACACTGAGTTACTTAGACAATATAAATATGTTTTTGCATGGTCTTATGATGATCTAAAAACTTATGATACTTATGTTATTGAACACAAGATTCCCTTAAAACATCGTATTAAACCTTTTAGGCAGAAGCTCAGACAGATAAACCCAATTCTTTTGCGAGTAATATAAAAGGAGGTTAAAAAACTCCTTGATGTAAAATCATCGTTCCCCTCAGATACTATGAATTGGTGGCCAATTTGGTCCCTGTTAGAAAGAAGAACGACGAAATAAGACTCTGCGTTGATTTTAGGAACTTAAATCGGTCTTCTCTCAAAGATAACTACCCGCTCCCATAGATGGACCATGTTTTGGAGAAGGTAGTAGGGGCTAACAAAATTTCTATGATTGATGGTTTCTCAGTATATAATCAGATTGCTATTAATGAAGATGATAGAGAAAAGACTGTGTTTACTACTCCATGGGGAACCTTTATGTATGATAAAATGCCTTTTGGTTTAATGAATGCAAGAGCAACTTTCCAGAGATCAATGGATATCGCGTTCGTCAGTGAGAGAGACTAGTTTGTTGTTATTTATCTAGACTATTTGACATTTTTTCCCAATTCTGATGTAAAACATTTGATGCACCTCAGATAGACTCTTGAAAAATGCATAAAAGTTGGTTTGTTTGTTAACCCTAAAAAATCACCCTTTGCCATGCAAGAAGGTAAACTTTTAGGTCATATAGTTTCAAAAGATGGAATCAAGGTTGATCCTAAACGAGTTGAGGCTATTGACCTGATTAATATTCCTAGAAATCTAAAATAAATTCAATCTTCTTTTAGGTAAGATCAATTTTTTGAGGAGATTTATTCCTAACTTCGCTGAAATAATCAAGTTGATTACATATATGCTAAAAAAGGACAACAAAGTAAAATGGACTGCAGAATCCAAAGCATCTTTCGAGCGTGTTAAGAAAGATATAGGAGAAGCACCAGTATTGGTAAGTCCAGACTATACAAAATAATTCTTAATCTTCTCTTTCGCTTCTGAACATATTGTTGCAACAGTGCTCCTTCAAAAGAACGAAGAAGGATTCAAACAACCAATAGCATTTTTCAGCAAAAGCCTCAGAGATGCAGAGCTAAGATATGATATTTGTGAAAAACAAGATTATGCAATGGTGAAGGCTCTCAAGGCGTTTAGAACATATGTATTGCACTCCAAAATAATTGCTTATGAACCAACAAATGAAATTAAAGATATCTTGGTTCAGCTAGACAATGATGGAATAAGAGGTAGATGGTTGGCTAAAATTCAAGAGTTTGATCTAGAGGTGAAACCAACCAATCTAGTGAAAGGCCAAGGTCTAGCAAGGCTGTTGGCCGAATCAAATTTCAGAGTGCTAGGAATAAATAACTTTGAATCACATGATTTTCTTCTAGATATAGAGGAAATTGGCGATCAAGCACCTATAATTCAGATTGAAAATAAGTTTTCTTGGTCTATCTGGTACTGTGATATTGTTACATAACTCCTTACTCTTCAATGCCCAAATGAAATGACTCCTTATAAAGCAAGAACTTTAAAGATACATGCAATTAAGTATTGCATTGTTGATGGCAAGCTATACTGGAAAGACCCTCTGGGTTTCTTGTTATGTTGCATGATATAATATGAAACAAAAGGTGTCATTGATGAATTTCATGAAGGAATATACAGAGGACATCATGCCTGAAGAGCAACAACTTACAATATTTTAAGGGCATCATATTATTGGCCAAAGTTATCCATTGATGTAAATGCCAGGGTCAGAGCTTGCAATTCATGCCAACTGTTCGCTGGTAAGAAAAATACCCCTGCCTTACCTTTAATTCCAGTAAAAGCTGAAACTCCTTTCCAACAATGGGGCCTAGATTTCATTGGTGAATTCATCCGCAATCAAGTGCTCAACATAGATGGATTCTAACCGCTATCGATTACTTTTCGAAGTGGGTTGAAGCCATTTCAACTCAGAATGCTACAGATTCGGTAGTAATAAACTTTTTGGAAGAAAACATCCTAGTAAGATTTGGTTGTCCTAGGAAGATAGTCACTGATAATGCTCAGGCTTTTAAATCTATGGCAATGATCAATTTTTGTCAGAAATACAATATTATTTTAGGTCATTCTACAACTTATTATCCTCAGGGGAATGGGTTGGTTGAATCATCTAACAAGAGTATGATGACTATAATCAAGAAAGTTTTGACTGAAAATAAAAAATCTTGGCATATTCACTTAAACTACACCTTATGGGAACACCGAATTGGCACCAAGAAATATATAGGTATGTTTCCTTTCCAATTAGTTTATGGTACTGACATTATCCTTCCTATTAATCTTGCTCTTCCTGTGATGAAACTCTGGCATGATGCAAACGAAGAGCCAAATGACGTTACGAGAAGAATGAATCAAATCATCGAAGTTCAACAGAACATAGTAGAAGTGGATAATAAACTTCAAAAGTACAAGGATAGTATGAAATCCCTTTTTGATAAAAAATTCCAAAGACAAAGATTTCCTTCTTGGCGATTTAGTTATAAAATGGGAAGCTAGAAAGGAAGATGCAGGGAAACATGGCAAATTCGACCATCTTTGGTTTGGACCATTCAAAATTGTAGTTGCTGAGGGAAAAAAATCATTCTCACTGGAAAATCTTGATGGAGAAATTCTTGACGCTCCTATCAATGGGCGTTATTTAAAACATTTCATGCAATAACTACATTTCAGACTTCCATTGTATATATCATATTGGATTAACATTGGCATTTTGATTTTCAATTATTCTTTTCTTTTTGTAAATTACCCGAGTCAGTTGATCGTCTGTTGTAAATATTTTCAATAAATTTATGATCGCTTGATATCATTGAAACTCACAAAAAAAAAATAAAAAAAATTGTATGTATCACATATCATCTCTATTTTGCATGATTTTCCGACATTTTGCATTTTATTCCTCTTGCAGAATAGATATTGTTGAACAAGAGATGAGGCTGAATAAAAGTTCGACACTCATTTGTCAACCATTTGATTTCTCCAAAAATAGGTGATAAATTAATAATCCACCTTGTTGAAAAGTCAAAAGGAAAATAAGGTATGAGTTTCTTCTCTTCTTATAGTTCAAATAAAATTTTAAATGAATGCGAATAATTTTTTTCTCATGATAATGCTATCACCCGACCTAAAAATCAAAGAGGTATAAAATTGCAACTTAAAGTGTCATACCGATAAGTTCTATAGACATATCTGAAATAAAAATAAAATAAAAATAAATAAGCTCGAAGGAAGTCTGAACCAAACACACAAACTTGCATAGGATTAGGATATGTTGTGTCAGATCCTCTGAATCCTCGATTTGGTTATTTTGCCTATCCCCAAGTTCTTATTCACTTCAGATTTTCTTTATTCTTCCTTAGTCTTCATAGAAAGAAAGAAACTTACCTTGACTCCGAAAACTTAAAAACATATTTTCAAAACAAGGTTAGGTGAAAATCTTTATGTCCCTTTGATTTTAATTGAAAAAGTATGTCTAGGATAATCCTAATAATTTTAGCTCTTCTATCGGACTTTAAACTGACTAATTCACTTAAGGTTGATCCCTGAAAGATCAATATTCCCATAAGAATTTTCCTATAGGCGAAGGTGTATTGAAAATTGGAAGAAAGTTGGTTTTAGAGTATTCCTAAAATTGTTGGCAGAACTTCTTTTCAAAATTTTAAACAGATATCACCCTTGTATGTTACATACAGATTGATTGCCCCCACTTCAAATATTAAAATATAAGACAGATGGTGAAAGGAAATTCATAGATTGATTGCCCCCATCTTGTCCAAAAGAGATGATGAAAGGAAATTCATATATTGATTGTCCTGATCTCAACAAAATACAAAAGTGTTAATTGAAGTGGTGAAAGGAAATTCAATGGGAGAAGTAGATAACTTCACCGGGGTATTGAACAAGCTCGTTGGCAGTGAAACAATATCTATGATATCTTTAAGGATTTCATACATCTCCATATATCATACTCTATCATCTAGTTCTCTTTCCAGTGATATTTATGTCCTGAACCAACTAGGGATTCCCTAAATAATTTGTTACATATGCTTAACCTTGAAGCAAACAAAGTCGATCGAAGACTGATATTTTAGTTAAAGTTATTTTGATTATCTTAAACAATTCTAAAATCAGTTTTAGGAAAATTAAATTTTAATTAACCTAACTTGAGATTAGTCATTAAGTATGTTTTGAAGGTTTTTTGAGATTTGGTTAAATTCATTTTTCTATGTATGATTAATTCTTAAATAAAATTGGAACATGTTTTTCAAAAAGAAATAATGACTCCATTTTACCCAATAAAGGCACTTGGTCTACTGTTCTTTTGCGACACACAAGGAGCCACAATCCCCATATGGAGCCTATGTTAGAACACACATAATTTTGAGCTTTTGAGCTTTGTATATTTTACCTCTTAGAAATAAAATTTTATCCAAAAAAGCAAAAAACATAGAAAGTGACCTTTTAAAATCAAAATAAATATGCGGGTTGTTATTTATCAATAAGGCGCTTACGACATCTATCGTCAATAAGTAACTCTAATTTGATCGAACAGTCCTAATAACCTCCGAAGTTTTGAAGCCACCTGAGTTTTAAAAGAAATCCTTTAACGGTCGCTTCGCGCTTTGTGTATTCTAGCAAACCCAAACAACGAAAACCCCGAAACTCCGAAACTCGAAGATAGACACTCGTGACTTTTCCTAAATAAATTAAGGACATGAGTCATAGGACACGTGTCTTTTAAAAATATTTCCTTGAGTTGACACGTGGCACTCATTTTTGACATTTATGTCGGATGATTCAAACGTTTTCAAGTGACACGGAGCACCTCTCTTTTCTTGACATGTCATCAGAATGACGGCATCCCTGCCACGTCGCTTCGAGAGATTACACTTCGGGATATTTTGATTTCATTATCCCTGTATTATCAAAGCGTCAAAGTAAAGTGATTACAAAAAGTAAAAAGGGTTTTCAAGGAATTAATAAAACAGTTAATGACTTTAATGAGTCATGATTAAGAGTTAATTAATTACTTCGCAGTTTCGGATTTCGAAAAATTTCCCTTGTGCTATTTTCAAAACTTTCGAAGTCTGAACTTCCAAAATACTTAAAGTTAATACAACATTTTAAACATGATTAATTAAGACTTAAAAGTGATTACTCAGAGATTAACTCCTTCACAAATTTAGATTTCGAGAGATTCCACCCTGTCACATCCAAAACTCTCGAACGTGAATCGTCGAAGTATTAATGAAATTTATGATTGATTAAGGATAATGATTTCAAATATGGATCGTGAATCACCAAGTAATGAATTCCATTAAGTTTAATAAATTCTTCGTCAGTAAAGCTATATGAAGATCGATAGACTTTTTGAATAAAGCACTTCGAATTTCAAAGTCATTTTTACCATTTGTAATTAACAATTTTTATCCAGTATAAAGATTACAAACTTCTCTTGTCACAGGTAAGCTTTCCCTTGAGGATTATGGCGCCATGAAAAGATGCAAAGAATCTTGATGCATCGGGTGATGATTCAAATCCAAACACATATGTTCTATTAGACAGAACTCCGTGAGTTGCGGACACCATTAAAACTTGGACGCAAGTTTTTGATGTCTTAGAGTATGAGATCATTAACTGTCCAAACGAATCTGTCGAAGAAGACGAGTACTCCTTTAAAGCTAATATTAAAGATGTAGCACATTCGAAACTGCATAAGATCATTGCATGACCAAGAATCATACCCTACAACGATATGATAAATTGGGCCTTGGAACATGTCGAAATCCAAACCAGGAGCATCATCAACCACCAATAGGTCATTGTCAGCTCTTTCCGACCAGAGCACCTACAAGTAATGTACAAGCTTTCTCCTACTCCTAAATACACTTACAATGCCACATTTCTTCTAGAGTTTGAGAGAAAGGAATGCACCCAATACGCTAGAAATGGTCATGATATAGTCAAGACCTGGTGGGGACATCTGAAAAAATTCAGAGCCGACGCTCATGGTATGTACGCCACAACGTCTTTAGACGCTCATATGTTGTATGTAGCCATGATGCTTTGTCGCTTGTTTGGAAAGAAGAATCCTACACATTTCTTAGTTGAGTGGGTATCCATCATGAATGAAGTAGTCGAGGGTACACCTTCAACTGGGCCAAAATTCTATATGATAATTTGGCCAAGGAAATCGTTGAGTATAAATCAACGAAATCAAAAGGGCAACCTACCCCTTTTTACATGTTGGCATATGTTGTGGATGCCATTTATTTCATGATCCCTTTTCCTCTGATGAATTAGAGTTGGACCCCGACCAGTTTTGAGCCAATTCATTTCTATCACTCCAAATTATCGGAGGAGAATGCCAAATATTTCTTTTACGAAATCTGTCACAACGTTGTAGTGCCTGCTCATATAGCTATTTATGGTCACCCGTCACCCCGTATTTCAAAAAGGATTATGGGGAACTTAGGCAAGCTTGCAGTCTAGTTCATTGAGGAGAATTTCTCCTATATTAGAGTATTTGGTTGTTCCGTTTCGCCTCATGCCCTCCCACATTTTTTACCTGACAGGCTGGTGTGCAAAGAAGTGGCATACCAGACAGTAGCAAAAGGTATCAACAAGGAGTTGAAAGCAACTCAGAAAAAGGTTTGGCCAACTTTCCCCATTCAAGTTGGCATGTTCACATTATTAGATTTCGGTCACTCTAAAGTCGAGGCCGCAACCCTGGAGGATGTCAAATTAGTTGACATCAAATTCAAGAAGCATGATCCACATAAGATGGTGGAAAATCATCTGGCTCAGTTTAACATGAAGCGATACATCCATGAGAATTCTCCTTATTACTAAATGTTCAGGGGAGTTAGATCTTATGAGGAAGTCCAAAGTAGATTCCAGACTCTGCCCCCTGAACAACAAGTTGGTTTCCTCAGATTTCAGAAACACAGAAAAAATAGTTTACCAAATATATTGCAAGGAGAGTCAATACCCATGCCTCCTTCACAGGAAGCTAGGCCTATAGGATCTGATCCAAGTTGCTCCGCTAAGCAAAAAGCTGAGGAAGTCCCAAAAGGCCCAGAAGTGTTATTTCATGAAATAAGAGCGACATTGTTAGGACTGAATGATCCACAAGTGTTAGATCGGTTCAAAGTCTTCATGAATCCAGGACAAGTTGTCCCTCATTCAACACCAACTACTCCTGCTGGGACCCTGAATGCAATAGGGCAAGAACCTTCCACCGAAATTAATTCTCCTATCACATCATTAACCCCTCTACAAACTAGCTTCAAAAATCCTAGTTCCAAACTTACTTTCGTAGGTGATCTTACTCATATCTTTCCTGAAGAGATGCCTCCCTCAGATTTCCCTTTTATCAAGAAACGAAAACCTATCGTGAAGAGAGAATCTCACCAAAAGGATGGAGTTATCACTAAAAGGCAAATATTGGTGTATGACGGGAAAGACCATGATGGTCCATATTTTGCCAAAGAAGTTGCATGTTCGTTAGGGGATTTTTCCACTGCCAATCAATAGCCAGTGAAAAATTTAACCGAACAACTGCGACATAAATGCCTCTTGGTAGAACAATTGAAAAATGAGATATATAATACAGAGCAGACTGTCAGAAGCATGATGAACCAGGAGTTTAATAAAATCAGGGCTAGTCATCAACATCAAATTAAGCAGTTACATGATAACCTTGAGTTACTCTACCAGAGTTCACAAAGAAGCAAAGGATTGATCAATCAACATGACAATTTGATTGAGTAGCTGTGGGCGAGATTGACCCTAACAGAGAACACAACGATAGACATTTTGGTCTTCAAAACACAAGCATCAGAAGTCAATGAGAGGTTGGAAGTTGCCTAACAAGAACTCTATCTAAAAGTAGATGCTATCCATAAATTCTATCACGTAGTAGACCTTTCCCTAAAATATATTTATGTCAAGGAAAAAGAGGCCTTCTCAACCCGGTCTAAGTTTCAAGAAGTTCTCATATGGAAGAAAAGAGCTAATACCCATAGTCTTCCCCTTCTCTCTCATTCTGAATAAGTAAGAGGCGAAATGGCCCTAAAAGACCGAGAAACAAATATGGAAGAAGGCAAGAAATTTTCTAGAGATGTAAAAGAGGATTGTCTAGAGGCATTGTCTTCAATAAATAAAAAGTTGATTGAGTTCGAAGGGAATAGTATCTCAGAGGCCTTGGGGCAGATTGAGCTAGAAATGAACCAACAAAGCTCCAGAAAGAACAAGGAAAACACTCAAGAAACCATCCAGGAGATGAGCCAGATTGATTTGCTTAAAATCAATGAATGGTTGGTCAATCCAAGTTCACAGTTTCAGGTCACAGTCCAAGAGGTAAACAAGATCCAGGAGAAGTTGCCACAAATACAGAATAAGATGTTTACTTTTAAACTAAATGAAAGGATTGAACCTTCAATATTTGTGGTAACATTAATGGACATGTGCACCCAATGCATTGCACAGGGAAAAGCGAGTGTAGCTAGAAGAAAATGAAAAATCACGCATAATGTCCACTTTCTTCACCCACTCTACCTTTCACCCTCCAACAATCACTTATCCCGTCTATCCCTACCACCCGCATTCTTTCATCCACTCATCCCACCTCCTTATTGGACACTTGTTCCCCCATCATTATTTTCGTAAACAATTACTCTTCCATGTAACTGTTATCCATCCCTTAACGAGCCAACACTGAGCTATTCATCTAATTACCCCCCCCCATGTCTTCAACTGCAATTCCTTGCCTCACTAAACACACCCGAAAGGACAGATGAGAACGAGATCAGATGGCCAAGACAGTAAGCCGAATGATTGTGGTGGCCTTAATAGACATATGTACCCAGCTTAAAGATCAAAGGAAAGCGAGCGCATCTGCAAGCAGAAAAAGAGAGAGAAAGCACCAACAAAACTCAACAATATTTGCATACTATTATTTTATTTGGATGTATTCAATTTTTATTCATACATTGTGGGAAGTCCAACGATTTTCAGTTGTGACAAATTTTGTATAAATAGATAGATTTCATATCTATTCAAGGCTGCTTCTTTCCAAATGTAAAAGAGAAACTCTTTTTGAGTATTAATACAAGTGCACACAGAGATTCTAAGTTTCGTTCAATTTGAGTTATGTGTTCCCACTGTGTTTCCATTTCTCTGAATTTCTTAAAGTAATTCTTGAAGAGTGATTGATTGCAATTTAGTACTACATCTACTGTGATCAAAATATATCAGGGTTCATTCAGTAATAAATTTTCCTCTGTTATTACTGTGAGTAAAACAAGACCCGTGATTTGTGTGAATTACTGCATTCTTATATCATGTTCAAGGGTGCATCTTCTACTGTTCTTCTACTGCAAACAAGGTGAGACTTATTTGTAATTGATACCTGACTTTGTTTTAACAATTTTGTAAATATTTATACATCATTTGACATTATAATTGCGACTCAGATAACGAGATACAACCTCTGTACTGTCTTATCATTAATTTCATTTAAAGATCATTCTCATAAAAATGAAGGTAGAAAAAAGCACTCACAAAATACGTCATTTAAAACCTTTGATGTCTGGCATTATTCTTTGAGCCTTAGAATCAATCTCAGGAACAACAGATCCCAATAAAGGTTTCTAATCCAATGAGGAATAACAAGAATTTACTCATGCTTCTACCGAGGATAATGGGGACGAGGAAGTAATACATGCTCTTCCATTTGATGAAGTCATCCAAGCCTTTGGCACTCCTGCATAGGAAGAAGTGAATATGGTAAGCTGTTTCCCTTTCCAAGATTTTGATGATGCCTTATTTTGTGATTTGGAAGGCAAAAAAGTGTTAGAGGAGCCCTTGGATGCTTTAAGCCCTTCATGTTATGATGAAGGAAATGACACAGCTAATAATATTGACGAGTTCATACATGTTGGGAGACGTAAATTGGATGTAATTGGTTATGATGGGGATCCTATTTACGACATTGAGGATCGTTTTCAAATGTTTCCTTTACAACTATCATATCAGGTTACTACTAATTCTTTTATTACTGCTAATAGAAGAAGATGATGAAGATGATCATTCCCAACCTAAAATCCAACTGCAGTCCAACCTTTGAGAGCTGATCTGTTACCATATTCCTCTCCCTGTAAACATGATGAATGTGCAAGTTATCAAAAGAGGTCACTATTCTTTGTATCTCTTTGAAAATATGAAGCAAAAGGATGTTTTGGTAGTGCTGTGTTTTTCGAACTCAATTCACAACTTTTTGTGAATCACCAAAAATATGAATAGAGCTGACATTTTTTTCTTTTGCAAAGACGAGAAGCAATTTGAGAGACATCAATTGAGCATAATTATTGGATCCATGGCCCTTTATTTTGAAACATACATGGTCTGACATATGTAAGACAACCCTTACCCCCTACATATTTGGTTCCTATTTTGGGATGCACCATCGAAAAAATCCCATGGTCTGTGTTGGTCCACCCTTTCTTCCCGAATTACCCTTATAGTCGTCTTCTCTTTGTGTTGTGGAAAGTGATCAAGAATACTAATACATTGAGCAACGATAACTTCAGGAGGGATTTCTTTATTTCAAAAAATTAGGGAATTTATAGCAAGCCAAGTAACCCAACATACTGGAAGTGGAAGAGCTCTTACATCATTGTTATTGGTATTGGAGGTCCAGTTCTTCCACGTATCCTCGATCCTCTGCCCTTTCCAAGAGAAAAATTTCCCCTTCATTCTGGATGCCTCTTGCCAGACCTTCTTAAAAAATGAACAGAGCAAGAAAAGGTGAGCTTGGGTTTCGTCTTTAGCTTTGCACAGTGGGCACCAACTTGGAAAAAATATTTTCCTTTTCTTCAGAACCTCCTAGGTAGGAAATTTTCTAACAAACAAACATCACATAAAAAGCTTGGACTTGAGTGGAAAATTTAGCTTCCACATCCCTTTCCACCACCAGTCGGGCTCCCTAAACTTCATGTCAACATTCTACTGAATATACCCCATTTTTGGAGTATATACTCCGAGAGGATCCAAATCCCATACCAACTCATCTTCCCTATCCCATAAGCGGATATGTGCCAACTTTAAATCCCTGGTGTAGTTTGCCCATATCCCTTCAAATTCTTCCTCCAAGCCCTTTTGAAGGTGAGTCTTCCATTCCTATAACCAAATAGTGGTTCGAACACGATCTCCTACCTGAGCAAGGTAAACCAACCCCTTTTCTTGGAGACTTTGGATCAAGGGTTCTGAAAGAAGATGTGCTCCTCCACTTATCGGCTATGGATCTTTTCCCAACCGAAATTTGTTTCCATTTCCTATCCTCCACGCTAGTCCATATCCAATTACATCAAAGGACGACACTAAGGATTTCCAAATAATTGAAGCCGAAGAATATTTCTTTGAAGGACTCCTTAACCTTTCCTGTATTGAATATGGTCGAATGTATTTATGAGTCACCACTTGAGTCCATAAATTTTCTATGGATATCAATCTCTAGACCGACTTTGCAGCTAGGGCCTTAGAAAAGAGAAAAATGTTCTTTAGTCCCCATCCTCCAAAGGTTTTTGGAACAACCAGAGTAGCCCATTTCACCTAAGGAAGGACAAGTTTTTCTTGGGTCCCTGCCCACAAAATTTTTGAGTAGATCTTCCTGATCTTTTCAAGAATCCTTTTCGAGATCCATGCTAATGACATTCAATAAACTGGTATGGCTTCCAATACTGATTTAACCAATACCAATCTTCCTGCGCGAGAGAGCCATTTGTAACTCCATGTGTTTAATATTTTCTCCAGCTTTGCAAGCATCCACACCCAATTTGTCTTCTTATAACTATTGGGCTTTAGATGAAATACCAAATACTTCAAACCATCTTCAAAATTCCTTACTTCAAAAGGGAAGAAAGTCTTGTATATTTCAACCTCTTCTTCATCCAAATTTTGAAAGGATAAAGTGGACTTCCTTTCATTGATCATCATCCTAGTGTTATGAACAAATAGGTCCAAAATATCATGCAATCTTTCAACATCCCTTTGAAAACCATTACAAAAAATTAAAACATCATCTAGAAACAAAAGGTGTGTAATTCTAAGAGTTGGGGTTAAGGAAATTCCACAAAAATCCCTATTCATGCTTGTTGATTTTAAAGCCCTACTTAGACCTTACGCTGCTAGAAGGAACAATAATGGTGAGAGTGGGCAACCCTGGTGAAGTCCTCTTTCAACTTGAAGAAATGGGAAGTAGACCCATTGATAAACACAACAAAAGATGTGGAGGTGATACAAGTCCTAACCCATCTGATAAAATCCACTTCAAAACCCAAATGAGTTAATATGACTTTGATGTAGAGCCAATTTACTCGATCATAGGCTTTTGATATATCAATTTTAAGAACTGCCCGCGTTAACTTCTTAGTTTTTATCGAATGAATTCCTTCCTGAGATACTCCAATGACTTCATGGATTTGACGTCCCTTCAGGAAGCCAAATTTCTCTTGTGAGATCGACTTAGAGAGAACCCCTTTGATTCATTTTGCAATTACCTTTGCCACAATTTTGTAGATACAATTGCAAAGAGATATAGGTCTGAATTCATCCATACATTGAGGGGTGTTAGTCTTTGGAGTTAAAGCAATGAATGTTGAATTCAATGGAGCATGCATATGACCCTCTCGTTGAGATTCTTCCACCACATCCAGTAAGTCTTTACGAATTAGATCATAGAAGCTCAGATAAAATTCAATATTCCAGCCATCTTGTCCTGGGATTTTGTTTCTATGGAAGTTGTGGAGCACTACTTTGACTTCATCCTTCGAAACCTCCTCTATAAGTTCTCGATTTGTTTCATCATTAACGAACCGAGGGAGAGAAAGAGAAAGGCAGATTATATCTTCTATGCTTGTACCCCCAGGAGATTTAAACATATTCTGGAAATGATTCTTCCCTAATTGAGCCAAATCCTTGAAGGCTGACACCTCATTACCTAGGGAGTCTTTGAGTCTCCATATAGTTATCCTGGTTTTCCTTCCATATACAAAGGCTTGGAAAAATTTGGTATTTTCATCATCGCTTTTTAGCCAAATGGCTCTAATTTTTTTTTGTCTCCAAACCTCCTTTTGTTCTTCTAGAAATTGTATTTTCTTTCTTTCTAGGTTCTCTGGGACCTCTTTCGAACCCGAGGAGCTATAGCCTTCTCCTTCTAAATCATAGATGAGCTGCAATGCTTCCGCAACCTCCTTAAGGGCCCGATCATCCTTTTCTCTTTTTTTAGTTGCCCATCTCACCGCTGCGATTTTCATCCTCTTGAGATTTGCATCAAAATGGACCCCCATAGTTGCACCTCCAACAAGATCGAA
Source organism: Picea sitchensis (assembly GCA_010110895.2). Lineage (NCBI taxonomy): Eukaryota > Viridiplantae > Streptophyta > Pinopsida > Pinales > Pinaceae > Picea > Picea sitchensis. Next base: position 85,851 of record SNQJ01S0021250.1, on the reverse strand, counting down.
AGGCTCCCAATATTCCTTTACCAATGCCTAAAATATTTCCTCCTTTTCCCATGCCATATTATATTTGAAGGGGCTCGGGGTTTTTTTCGGACCTCCTTCAATGTCCAATAAAATAGGAGAGTGGTCTAGTTCACCCCCACTCCCTATCCACTGCCTATATTGCAGATCTTGATTCAAAAGTGTGTCAGATATTAAGAATCTATCCAACCTCTTCACAATATGATCTTCCCCTGCCCTCTTGTTTCTCCAAGTAGGATTTAATTTTAAGGGAGCAAGGTATGAGAGGCCCCCCTCATAAAGGATAAGTCGAAGAAATTCATATGGGAATCAACATAGGCCCTCGGGCCCCAAACCTTTGCTGCCCCTAAGGAGAATTTTAGATCTCCCCCAATGATCACATTGTCCCTGAGGAAGAAAGATCTCCAAGCCAATGATTCCCAATACAAAACTCTATCTTGGTAAGGTCCATAGATGTTTAGAATTGTAAAGCTCCGGCTGAGATCAACAATGAGGACCTCCACCCCCAGTCCCGATTCAAACCCCCAGGAATTAGTCATTTGTACTTTGATTTCATTTATCCCAATTTCCATTCCTCCCGACCTCCGACAAACATCCACACCTATGAAAAACCACTGGGGAAAGAAAGTTTTCAGTAGTGAAGTCACATCCCCATTGTCTCCCATGGTTTCTTGCAGTAGTAGGATAACAGACTCATGCAAGTCCATCAATATTTTCAAGGAAAATTTTTTGACGGGCCTGCCACGCCTCAATAGTTGAAGGAGATAATTTTCATGGGGGAAATCCCTCCCGAGGCTTCGCTGCTCTAAGAGCCCCAACTATTGAGAGTTATTTACCTACCACCACATCTGCCAAAGATTTGTTCTGGGCCTTTGAAAGAAAGGATTTCCAACCCCTACCCTTAAAGCTTGATGCAACCCCAGGGTTTTTCCCCAATCCAAGTTTGGTCACCCCCATAGACCCCATCACCTGCCTATTTCTAAGGTTGTATATAGTGGCCTCCTCCACTAAGTCAAATGAAGATTCTAATTCTTCTATGTGCATAATTTGTGTGGCGGTTTCGAGGGTTGTCTCAGGGGGAAGCTGGGATTCAAGTGCATTTAATATAGATGGGGTCGAGGGTAAGATGAAACTATGTGTTGGGGTTGGGGGGGTGAAATGAAAGGGCCCTTGTCAGTCCTTACCTAAAACAAAGAGAGAATTTATCAGAAAATTAATAGAGGGCGAAGACAAACAAGACATACCCTAGAGGGAGAGGCCCAACCATTTGGGAGCCACAATTGAAAATCTTCCCAAGGGGGGAAGAGGTGGATCTTTAGAAAGAGATGGTACCACCAGAACAATCTGAGTAGAAAGAAGACGATCAGATGGTGAAGGCCCGCCTGACTTTCTTTTGCGCACCCTGCATTCCTCCTCTTGAAGTTGATCTCGTGCAGAGATTTTAGGTGTTCCTGCATCTGGTGCCCCCCACCCACTTCTATCCGCTCCACACCCCACATCATTTCTCTTGGGTCTGATTGGGAGAGGGCATTGGCTCATAATATGTCCTTGCTTGTGGCACCGTTGACAGCGGAAAGGGACTCCTTCATAATCCAATCTTTGTTTAAAAAATTTCCCTCGAGAGACTAGTTCAAGATCCTCCGCCAATCGCTCCCGCAAGTTAATCTGTACTAAAATGCGCGCTACCACACATTCATCTGATGCTAAAAATGCATGTTTGCATCCAAGAAGGTGCCAATGGAGTTCCCAATAATTTTGAAAATCTCCTTTGACCAGAATTTGAGTAGGAGACAAGGGAGACAAGCCCATATGGGTACAACATCGAGGCACTCCTTCCCTGTGTCAAAGAGCAGTGTCGAGAGCTTGAAGAAAACATGGGTTGAATCCACACTCCAAGGCTTATTAATAGCCCAGAGGGAATCCTCAGGCATTTGAAATTTGAAGACAAACCAACCCCGTGCCATGATGTTAACCTCTAGAACATATCCTATTTTCCTCGTCCAGTTATAGGCAGCCCAATCCTTTAGGGTTTTTGCACTAAAGCGATGCCCCTTAATGTTTTCAACCAATGCCTTTGAAGACATATCTAGAATCTGAGCCATAGTAATATCCTCCCCCAGAACCAACATGACTGACCCGTTCTTTGGCGAGACACACTTATTATTCCTTTTACACTTTCCCTCTGCTTGGGTACTCACACACTGTTGATCTTTAGATCCTACTAGAAGAGGGCCCCTCACAGACCCCATCACAACCCTTGACTTGGCCTTTCTTGACAGTTGAGCGTGAACCAAGAGAGAATTAGTGAACTTTGCCAACAGGAAAGGATATGAGAAACCCCTCGTCAGTCTACTATGGCCACCAAGTGTATTCAGCGTTGCGGACCCATAAAAAGGGTTCCATTAACAGATCATGGGAGAACTATCTTCTTCACAACTAAGAAACCCTCGATCACCATGACTGAATTGCCCCGTCTCCCAGAAGACCTCAGCCCACGGTGAGTCCGCCCATGAAGAGAGAGGGTAGGCTTGCAGTGAATCCTCTGCCAAAGCTGAACCTTCTAGGTTCCATGCCAATGTCGCATCAAAACCAACTGCAGTTGGGAGGAGAGGCGTGATAGACCCCGAGAAAGAAGGAAGTCTTGGCTCCAAAATAGTTGAGGAGACAAGCCCTGTTGTCGATCTAGGATCAAAGACAACCCTAATCAGAGACATGGAAAAACAAGAGAAAGGCCCCACGCCAACTGACGAACCCCAAATATCCATGCCCTTCAAAGGGTCCATGTCGTAATCCAACAACTCTTCCTCTTCCCAACCGTCAACCGCTTGCTACATAATCTTGCCTTAACGACCTGCGTCGAAAGTGTTATACCCTCACCGACTGCGACGCTTCAACCTTTGCCTGGAATAAGGGTTCCGCAAACCCAATCCATCATGACCCGATTATTTAGATTTACTATGTATATAATTATTATATTTTCATTAACTTCACAAAATGTGTCATGTTTACAATTTTATAGATTTATTATGCACATAACGTTTGTAACTTCAAATTTGTTTCAATTTATTGACATAATTTATCATATTTACAACTTTAAAATGTATATATAGATTGTTTTAAATAAGAGTTAATATGGATTTGTGACATATAACATGTTTTAATTAATAAATTTAAAATTAAAATGAATAGGGTTTGGCATTTACATTTAGAAATTTTTAAAATTTAAACTTTTAACAATTATGTAAATATTTTTTAATTGTTTTTTTAATAATTAAAAATTATAAACCCACTAAAATTATTTTTCGAAATGAAACATTCATCCAATGGTAATGGACGTGGTCTTGATTTTCTTTCCTTTCTTACAACATTGGGTAAAATAAAAAAGCTAGAAATACTAAAATTATTTTCTCGGCATGAAACATTCATCCAATGGCAATGGCGTGGTCTTGATTTTCTTTCCTTTCTCACAACATTGGATAAAATAAAAAAGTTAGAAATTTATTTATATGACAATAACTAACTATATACATTTCTCACAATTTTACTAATAATTGTTCTAGAAGATGAAAAGGCATATGTGATGAATAAAAAGTTATAAATTATTTATATGATATATAAATTTATTACAATCTACTATCTACTATTAACTGAATTACAAGTCTGTATGGATCGTAATGGATGTGTGTTGCATACGTAAGTAGAGCTTGCAAACTCTTCAAGGTAATAATAATTAGAACCGAAGACTGATATATTCATGACTGTTCTGCTTCTATATAGAATTGGATATATTCATAATTCTTGACTATCAAGAAGCTCTCTTATTTCATTGAACAACCCATTATGAAAGAGTAGTGAATAGTTAAGAATACAAATAAATAGAAAAAATAATTAAATTTGGATTATGAAATTTTAATATAATATAATTAGAATTTTAAATAGTTTTATAATTTTTATGAAAAAATAATCAATAGTTAAGAATACAAATAAATGGAATAAGTTGGCTATGTGATTACAATTTTATATAGGTTTATAAATTTTTATGAAAAACAATCCATTGTTCATTGGTACATAAGAATACAACACTACTTGAAATTAGAATAATAGATATGAGTGTTTCATTCACCTAATATGTTTTTGGGAGAAAATAAGTTTATGTTTTTAGTCTAAAAAGTGCCCTTCCATCAGTGTGCCTTTACACCTTATGGGGCAATGCTAGTTAGTATATTCTAGGGATATTAATTA
>SNQJ01S0021250.1:25415-77454 GCA_010110895.2 Picea sitchensis | reverse complement strand
TAATTAATATCCCTAGAATATACTAACTAGCATTGCCCCATAAGGTGTAAAGGCACACTGATGGAAGGGCACTTTTTAGACTAAAAACATAAACTTATTTTCTCCCAAAAACATATTAGGTGAATGAAACACTCATATCTATTATTCTAATTTCAAGTAGTGTTGTATTCTTATGTACCAATGAACAATGGATTGTTTTTCATAAAAATTTATAAACCTATATAAAATTGTAATCACATAGCCAACTTATTCCATTTATTTGTATTCTTAACTATTGATTATTTTTTCATAAAAATTATAAAACTATTTAAAATTCTAATTATATTATATTAAAATTTCATAATCCAAATTTAATTATTTTTTCTATTTATTTGTATTCTTAACTATTCACTACTCTTTCATAATGGGTTGTTCAATGAAATAAGAGAGCTTCTTGATAGTCAAGAATTATGAATATATCCAATTCTATATAGAAGCAGAACAGTCATGAATATATCAGTCTTCGGTTCTAATTATTATTACCTTGAAGAGTTTGCAAGCTCTACTTACGTATGCAACACACATCCATTACGATCCATACAGACTTGTAATTCAGTTAATAGTAGATAGTAGATTGTAATAAATTTATATATCATATAAATAATTTATAACTTTTTATTCATCACATATGCCTTTTCATCTTCTAGAACAATTATTAGTAAAATTGTGAGAAATGTATATAGTTAGTTATTGTCATATAAATAAATTTCTAACTTTTTTATTTTATCCAATGTTGTGAGAAAGGAAAGAAAATCAAGACCACGCCATTGCCATTGGATGAATGTTTCATGCCGAGAAAATAATTTTAGTATTTCTAGCTTTTTTATTTTACCCAATGTTGTAAGAAAGGAAAGAAAATCAAGACCACGTCCATTACCATTGGATGAATGTTTCATTTCGAAAAATAATTTTAGTGGGTTTATAATTTTTAATTATTAAAAAAACAATTAAAAAATATTTACATAATTGTTAAAAGTTTAAATTTTAAAAATTTCTAAATGTAAATGCCAAACCCTATTCATTTTAATTTTAAATTTATTAATTAAAACATGTTATATGTCACAAATCCATATTAACTCTTATTTAAAACAATCTATATATACATTTTAAAGTTGTAAATATGATAAATTATGTCAATAAATTGAAACAAATTTGAAGTTACAAACGTTATGTGCATAATAAATCTATAAAATTGTAAACATGACACATTTTGTGAAGTTAATGAAAATATAATAATTATATACATAGTAAATCTAAATAATCGGGTCATGATGGATTGGGTTTGCGGAACCCTTATTCCAGGCAAAGGTTGAAGCGTCGCAGTCGGTGAGGGTATAACACTTTCGACGCAGGTCGTTAAGGCAAGATTATGTAGCAAGCGGTTGACGGTTGGGAAGAGGAAGAGTTGTTGGATTACGACATGGACCCTTTGAAGGGCATGGATATTTGGGGTTCGTCAGTTGGCGTGGGGCCTTTCTCTTGTTTTTCCATGTCTCTGATTAGGGTTGTCTTTGATCCTAGATCGACAACAGGGCTTGTCTCCTCAACTATTTTGGAGCCAAGACTTCCTTCTTTCTCGGGGTCTATCACGCCTCTCCTCCCAACTGCAGTTGGTTTTGATGCGACATTGGCATGGAACCTAGAAGGTTCAGCTTTGGCAGAGGATTCACTGCAAGCCTACCCTCTCTCTTCATGGGCGGACTCACCGTGGGCTGAGGTCTTCTGGGAGACGGGGCAATTCAGTCATGGTGATCGAGGGTTTCTTAGTTGTGAAGAAGATAGTTCTCCCATGATCTGTTAATGGAACCCTTTTTATGGGTCCGCAACGCTGAATACACTTGGTGGCCATAGTAGACTGACGAGGGGTTTCTCATATCCTTTCCTGTTGGCAAAGTTCACTAATTCTCTCTTGGTTCACGCTCAACTGTCAAGAAAGGCCAAGTCAAGGGTTGTGATGGGGTCTGTGAGGGGCCCTCTTCTAGTAGGATCTAAAGATCAACAGTGTGTGAGTACCCAAGCAGAGGGAAAGTGTAAAAGGAATAATAAGTGTGTCTCGCCAAAGAACGGGTCAGTCATGTTGGTTCTGGGGGAGGATATTACTATGGCTCAGATTCTAGATATGTCTTCAAAGGCATTGGTTGAAAACATTAAGGGGCATCGCTTTAGTGCAAAAACCCTAAAGGATTGGGCTGCCTATAACTGGACGAGGAAAATAGGATATGTTCTAGAGGTTAACATCATGGCACGGGGTTGGTTTGTCTTCAAATTTCAAATGCCTGAGGATTCCCTCTGGGCTATTAATAAGCCTTGGAGTGTGGATTCAACCCATGTTTTCTTCAAGCTCTCGACACTGCTCTTTGACACAGGGAAGGAGTGCCTCGATGTTGTACCCATATGGGCTTGTCTCCCTTGTCTCCTACTCAAATTCTGGTCAAAGGAGATTTTCAAAATTATTGGGAACTCCATTGGCACCTTCTTGGATGCAAACATGCATTTTTAGCATCAGATGAATGTGTGGTAGCGCGCATTTTAGTACAGATTAACTTGCGGGAGCGATTGGCGGAGGATCTTGAACTAGTCTCTCGAGGGAAATTTTTTAAACAAAGATTGGATTATGAAGGAGTCCCTTTCCGCTGTCAACGGTGCCACAAGCAAGGACATATTATGAGCCAATGCCCTCTCCCAATCAGACCCAAGAGAAATGATGTGGGGTGTGGAGCGGATAGAAGTGGGTGGGGGGCACCAGATGCAGGAACACCTAAAATCTCTGCACGAGATCAACTTCAAGAGGAGGAATGCAGGGTGCGCAAAAGAAAGTCAGGCGGGCCTTCACCATCTGATCGTCTTCTTTCTACTCAGATTGTTCTGGTGGTACCATCTCTTTCTAAAGATCCACCTCTTCCCCCCTTGGGAAGATTTTCAATTGTGGCTCCCAAATGGTTGGGCCTCTCCCTCTAGGGTATGTCTTGTTTGTCTTCGCCCTCTATTAATTTTCTGATAAATTCTCTCTTTGTTTTAGGTAAGGACTGACAAGGGCCCTTTCATTTCACCCCCCCAACCCCAACACATAGTTTCATCTTACCCTCGACCCCATCTATATTAAATGCACTTGAATCCCAGCTTCCCCCTGAGACAACCCTCGAAACCGCCACACAAATTATGCACATAGAAGAATTAGAATCTTCATTTGACTTAGTGGAGGAGGCCACTATATACAACCTTAGAAATAGGCAGGTGATGGGGTCTATGGGGGTGACCAAACTTGGATTGGGGAAAAACCCTGGGGTTGCATCAAGCTTTAAGGGTAGGGGTTGGAAATCCTTTCTTTCAAAGGCCCAGAACAAATCTTTGGCAGATGTGGTGGTAGGTAAATAACTCTCAATAGTTGGGGCTCTTAGAGCAGCGAAGCCTCGGGAGGGATTTCCCCCATGAAAATTATCTCCTTCAACTATTGAGGCGTGGCAGGCCCGTCAAAAAATTTTCCTTGAAAATATTGATGGACTTGCATGAGTCTGTTATCCTACTACTGCAAGAAACCATGGGAGACAATGGGGATGTGACTTCACTACTGAAAACTTTCTTTCCCCAGTGGTTTTTCATAGGTGTGGATGTTTGTCGGAGGTCGGGAGGAATGGAAATTGGGATAAATGAAATCAAAGTACAAATGACTAATTCCTGGGGGTTTGAATCGGGACTGGGGGTGGAGGTCCTCATTGTTGATCTCAGCCGGAGCTTTACAATTCTAAACATCTATGGACCTTACCAAGATAGAGTTTTGTATTGGGAATCATTGGCTTGGAGATCTTTCTTCCTCAGGGACAATGTGATCATTGGGGGAGATCTAAAATTCTCCTTAGGGGCAGCAAAGGTTTGGGGCCCGAGGGCCTATGTTGATTCCCATATGAATTTCTTCGACTTATCCTTTATGAGGGGGGCCTCTCATACCTTGCTCCCTTAAAATTAAATCCTACTTGGAGAAACAAGAGGGCAGGGGAAGATCATATTGTGAAGAGGTTGGATAGATTCTTAATATCTGACACACTTTTGAATCAAGATCTGCAATATAGGCAGTGGATAGGGAGTGGGGGTGAACTAGACCACTCTCCTATTTTATTGGACATTGAAGGAGGTCCGAAAAAAACCCCGAGCCCCTTCAAATATAATATGGCATGGGAAAAGGAGGAAATATTTTAGGCATTGGTAAAGGAATATTGGGAGCCTTTCGATCTTGTTGGAGGTGCAACTATGGGGGTCCATTTTGATGCAAATCTCAAGAGGATGAAAATCGCAGCGGTGAGATGGGCAACTAAAAAAAGAGAAAAGGATGATCGGGCCCTTAAGGAGGTTGCGGAAGCATTGCAGCTCATCTATGATTTAGAAGGAGAAGGCTATAGCTCCTCGGGTTCGAAAGAGGTCCCAGAGAACCTAGAAAGAAAGAAAATACAATTTCTAGAAGAACAAAAGGAGGTTTGGAGACAAAAAAAAATTAGAGCCATTTGGCTAAAAAGCGATGATGAAAATACCAAATTTTTCCAAGCCTTTGTATATGGAAGGAAAACCAGGATAACTATATGGAGACTCAAAGACTCCCTAGGTAATGAGGTGTCAGCCTTCAAGGATTTGGCTCAATTAGGGAAGAATCATTTCCAGAATATGTTTAAATCTCCTGGGGGTACAAGCATAGAAGATATAATCTGCCTTTCTCTTTCTCTCCCTCGGTTCGTTAATGATGAAACAAATCGAGAACTTATAGAGGAGGTTTCGAAGGATGAAGTCAAAGTAGTGCTCCACAACTTCCATAGAAACAAAATCCCAGGACAAGATGGCTGGAATATTGAATTTTATCTGAGCTTCTATGATCTAATTCGTAAAGACTTACTGGATGTGGTGGAAGAATCTCAACGAGAGGGTCATATGCATGCTCCATTGAATTCAACATTCATTGCTTTAACTCCAAAGACTAACACCCCTCAATGTATGGATGAATTCAGACCTATATCTCTTTGCAATTGTATCTACAAAATTGTGGCAAAGGTAATTGCAAAATGAATCAAAGGGGTTCTCTCTAAGTCGATCTCACAAGAGAAATTTGGCTTCCTGAAGGGACGTCAAATCCATGAAGTCATTGGAGTATCTCAGGAAGGAATTCATTCGATAAAAACTAAGAAGTTAACGCGGGCAGTTCTTAAAATTGATATATCAAAAGCCTATGATCGAGTAAATTGGCTCTACATCAAAGTCATATTAACTCATTTGGGTTTTGAAGTGGATTTTATCAGATGGGTTAGGACTTGTATCACCTCCACATCTTTTGTTGTGTTTATCAATGGGTCTACTTCCCATTTCTTCAAGTTGAAAGAGGACTTCACCAGGGTTGCCCACTCTCACCATTATTGTTCCTTCTAGCAGCGTAAGGTCTAAGTAGGGCTTTAAAATCAACAAGCATGAATAGGGATTTTTGTGGAATTTCCTTAACCCCAACTCTTAGAATTACACACCTTTTGTTTCTAGATGATGTTTTAATTTTTTGTAATGGTTTTCAAAGGGATGTTGAAAGATTGCATGATATTCTTGACCTATTTGGTCATAACACTTGGATGATGATCAATGAAAGGAAGTCCACTTTATCCTTTCAAAATTTGGATGAAGAAGAGGTTGAAATATACAAGACTTTCTTCCCTTTTGAAGTAAGGAATTTTGAAGGTGCTTTGAAGTATTTGGTATTTCATCTAAAGCCCAATAGTTATAAGAAGACAGATTGGGTGTGGATGCTTGCAAAGCTGGAGAAAATATTAAACACATGGAGTTACAAATTTCTCTCTCGCGCAGGAAGATTGGTATTGGTTAAATCAGTATTGGAAGCCATACCAGTTTATTGGATGTCATTAGCATGGATCTCAAAAGGGATTCTTGAAAATATCAGGGACATCTACTCAAAAATTTTGTGGGCAGGGACCCAAGAAAAACTTGTCCTTCCTTAGGTGAAATGGGCTACTCTGGTTGTTCCAAAAACCTTTGGAGGATGGGGACTAAAGAACATTTTTCTATTTTCTAAGGCCCTGGATGCAAAGTCGATCTGGAGATTGATATCCATAGAAAATTTATGGACTCAAGTGGTGACTCATAAATACATTCGACCATATTCAATACAGGAAAGGTTAAGGAGTCCTTCAATGAAATATTCTTTGCTTCAATTATTTGGAAATCCTTAGTCTCATCCATTGATGTAATTAGATATGGACTAGCGTGGAGGATAGGAAATGGAAACAAATTTCGATTGGGAAAACATCCATGGCCGATAAGTGGAAGAGCACATCTTCTTTCAGAACCCTTGATCCAAAGTCTCCAAGAAAAGGGGTTGGTTTACCTTTCTCAGGTAGGAGATCTTGTTCGAACCACTATTTGGTCGTAGGAATGGAAGACTCACCTTCAAAAGGGATTGGAGGAAGAATTTGAAGGGATATGGGCAAACTACACCAGGGCTTTAAAGTTGGCACATATCCGCTTATGGGATAGGGAAGATGAGTTGGTATGGGATTTGGATCCTCTCGGAGTATATACTCCAAAAATGGGGTATATTCATTAGAATGTTGACCTGAACTTTAGGGAGCCCGACTGGTGGTGGAAAGGGATGTGGAAGCTAAATTTTCCACTCAAGTCCAAGCTTTTTATGTGATGTTTGTTTGTTAGAAAATTTCCTACCTAGGAGGTTCTGAAGGAAAGGAAAATATTTTTTCCAAGTTGGTGCCCACTGTGCAAAGATAAAGACGAAACCCAAGCTCACCTTTTCTTGCTCTGTTCCTTTTTTAAGAAGGTCTGGCAAGAGGCATCCAAAATGAAGGGGAAACTTTTCTCTTGGAAAGGGCAGAGGATTGAGGATACGTGGAAGAACTGGACCTCCAACACCAATAACAATGATGTAAGAGCTCTTCCACTCCCAGTATGTTGGGTTACTTGGCTTGCTATAAATTCCCTAATTTTTTGAAATAAAATAATCCCTCCTAAAGTTATCATTGCTCAATGTATTAGTATTGTTGATCACTTTCCACAACACAAAGAGAAGGCGACTATAAGGGTAATTCAAGAAGAAAGGGTGGACCAACAGAGACCATGGGATTTTTTCGATGGTGCATCCGAAAATAGGAACCAAATATGTAGGGGGTAAGGGTTGTCTTACATATGTCAGACCATGTATGTCTCAAAATAAAGATGGAGTTGGGCCATGGATCCAATAATTATGCTCAATTGATGTCTCTCAAATTGCTTCTCGTCTTTGCAAAAGAAAAAAATGTCAGCTCTATTCATATTTTTGGTGATTCACAAAAAGTTGTGAATTGAGTTTGAAAAACACAGCACTGCCAAAACATTTGTTTGCTTCCTATTTTCAAAGAGATACAAATAATAGTGACCTATTTTGATAACTTGCACATTCATCATGTTTATAGGGAGAGGAATATGGTAGCAGATCAGCTCTCAAAGGTTGGACTGCAGTTGGATTTTAGGTTGGGGATGATCATCTTCATCATCTTCTTCTATTAGCAGTAATAAAAGAACTAGTAGTAACCTGATATGATAGTTGTAAAGGCAACATTTGGAAACGATCCTCAATGTCGTAAATAGGATCCCCATCATAACCAATTACATCCCATTTACGTCTCCCAACATGTATGAACTCGTCAATATTATTAGCCGTGTCATTTCCTTCATCATAACATGAAGGGCTTAAAGCATCCAAGGGCTCCTCTAACACTTTTTTGCTTTCCAAATCACAAAATAAGGCATCATCAAAATCTTGGAAAGGGAAACAGCTTACCGTATTCACTTCTTCCTGTGCAGGAGTGTCAAAGGCTTGGATGACTTCATCAAATGGAAGAGCATGTATTACTTCCTCGTCCTCATTATCCTCGTTATAAGCATGAGTAAATTCTTGCTATTCCTCATTGGATTGGAAAACTTCATTGGGATCTGTTGTTCCTGAGATTGATTCTAAGGCTCAAAGAATAATGCCAGGCATCAAAGATTTTAAATGAAGTGTTTTGTGAGTGATTTTTTCTACCTTCATTTTTCTGAGAAATAATCTTTAAATGAAATTAATGATAAGACAGTACAGAGGTTGTATCTCGTTATCTGAGTCGCAATTATAATGTCAAATGATGTATAAATATTTACAAAACTGTTAAAACAAAGCCAGGTATCAATTATAGATAAGTCTCACCTTGTTTGCAGTAGAAGAACAGTAGAAGATGCACCCTTGAACAGGATATAAGAATGCAGTAATTCACTCAAATCACGGGTCTTGTTTTACTCACAGTAATAATAGAGGAAAAATTTTTACTGAATGAACCCTGATATATTTTGATCACAGTGGATGTAGTACTAAATTGCAATCAATCACTCTTCAAGAATTACTTTAAGAAATTCAAAGAAATGGAAACACAGTGGGAACACATAACTCAAATTGAACGAAACTTAGAATCTTTGTGTGCACTTGTATTAATACTAAAAAAGAGTTTATCTTTTACATTCGGAAAGAAGCAACCTTGAATAGATACGAAATCTATCTATTTATACAAAATTTGTCACAACTGAAAATCGTTGGACTTCCCACAATGTATGAATAAAAATAGAATACATCCGAATAAAATAAAATATGCAAATATTGTTGAGTTTTGTTGGCGATTTCTCTCTCTTTTTTTGCTTGCAGATGCGCTCACTTTCCTTTGATCTTTAAGTCAGGTACAGATGTCTATTAAGGCCACCACAATCATTCGGCTTACTGTCTTGGCCATCTAATCTCGTTGCCATCTGTCCCTTCGGGTGTGTTCAGTGAGGCAAGGAATTGCAGTTGAAGACATGGGAGGGATAATTAGATGAATAGCTCAGTGTTGGCTCGTTAAGGGATGGACAACAGTTACATGGAAGAGTAACTATTTATGAAAATAATGATGGGGGAACAAGTGTCCAATAAGGAGGTGGGATGAGTGGATGCAAGAATGCAGGTGGTAGGGATAGACAGGGTAAGTGATTGTTGGAGGGTGAAAGGTAGAGTGGGTGAAGAAAGTGGACATTGTGCGTGATTTTTCATTTTATTCTAGCTACACTCGCTTTTTCCTGTTCAATGCATTGGGTGCACATGTCCATTAATGCTACCACGAATCTTGAAGGTTCAATCCTTTCATTTAGTTCAAAAGTAAACATCTTTTTTTTTGGTCCGAAACGTCGAAAATCAAAAAACCTATGCGATGAATCCGAAAGAACTCTCTGATTAGTAAACATATTATGATGTATTTGTGGCAGCTTCTCTTGGATCTTGTTCATCTCTTGGACTGTGACCTGAAACTATGAACTTGGATTGACCAACCATTCATTGATTTTAAGCAAATCAATTTGGCTCATCTCCTGGATGGTTTCCTAAGTGTTTTCCTTGTTCTTCCTGGAGCTTTGTTGGTTCATTTCTAGCTCAATCTACCCCAAGGCCTATGAGATACTATTCCCTTCGAACTCAATCTACTTTTTATTTATTGAAGATAATGCCTCTAGACAATCCTCTTTTACATCTCTGGCAAATTTCTTGCCTTCTTCTAGATTTGTTTCTTGGGCTTTTAGGGCCATTTCGCCTCTTACTTATTCAGAATGAGAGAGAAGGGGAAGCCCAGGGGTATTAGCTCTTTGCTTCCATATGAGAACTTCTTGAAAATTAGACTGGGCTGAGAAGGCCTCTTTTTCCTTGACATAAATATATTTTAGGGAAAGGTCTACTATGTGATAGCATTTATGGATAGCATCTACTTTTAGATAGAGTTCTTGTTAGGAAACTTCCAGCCTCTCATTGACTTCTGATGCTTTTGTTTTGAAGACCGAAATTTCTATCGTTGTGTTCTCTGTTAGGGTCAATATGGCCTGCAACTACTCAATCAAATTGTCATGCTAATTGATCAGTCCTTTGCTTCTCTGTGAACTCTGGTAGAGCAACTCAAGGTTATCATGTAACTGCTTAATTTGATGCTGATGACTAGCCTTGATTTTATTAAACTCTTGGTTCATCCTGCTTCTGACAGTCTACTCTGTACTATATATCTCACTTTTCAATTGTTCTACCAAGAGGCATTTATGTCGTAGTTGTTCGGTTAAATTTTTCACTGACCATTGATTGGCAGTGGAAAAAGCCCCTAATGAACATGCAACTTCTTTTGCAAAATCTGGACCATCATGGTCTTTCCCGTCATACACCAATCTTTGTCTTTTAGTGATAACTCCATCCTTTTAGTGAGATTCTCTCTTCACGATAGCGTTTCGTTTCTTGCTAAAAGAGAAATCCGAGGGAGGCATCTCTTCAAGAAAGATAGGAGTAAGATCACCTATGAAAGTAAGTTTGGAACTAGGATTTTTGAAGTTGGTTTGTAGAGGGGTTAATGATGTGATAGGAGAACTAATTTCGGTGGAAGGTTCTTTCCCTATTGAATTCAGGGTCCTATCAGGAGTAGCTGGTGTTGAATGAGGGACAACTTGTCCTGGATTCATGAAGGATTTGAACCAAGCTAACACTTGTGGATCATTCAGTCCTAACAATGTTGCTCTTATTTCATGAAATAACACTTATGAGCCTTTTGGGACTTCCTCAGCTTTGTGCTTAGCAGAGCAACTTGGCTCAGATCCTGTAGGCCTAGTTTCCTGTGAAGGAGGCATGGGTATTGACTCTCCTTGCAATATATTTGGTAAACTGTTTTTTTTGTGTTTCTGAAATCTAAGGAAACCAGCTTGTTGCTCAGGGGGTAGAGTCTGGAATCTGCTTTGGAGTTCCTCATAAGATCTAACTCCCCTGAACATTTCCTAATAAGGAAAATTCTCATGGATGTATCGCTTCATGTTAAATTGAGCCAGATGATTTTCCACCATCTTATGTGGATCATGATTCTTGAATTTGATGTCAACTAATTTGACATCCTCTAGGGCTACGGCCTCGACTTTAGAGTGACTAAAATCTAATAATGTGAACATGCCAACTTGAATGGGGAAAGTTGGCCAAACCTTTTTCTGAGCTACTTTCAACTCCTTGTTGATACCTTTTGCTACTGTCTGGTATGCCACTTCTCTGCACACCAGCCTGTCGGGTAAAAAATGTGGGAGGGCATGAGGCGAAACGGAACAACCAAATACTCTAATTTAGGAGAAATTCTCCTCAATGAACTAGACTGCAAGATTGCCTAAGTTCCCCATAATCCTTTATGACATACGGGGTGGCGGGTGACCATAAATATCTATATGAACAGGCACTACAACATTGTGACAGATTTCGTAAAAGAAATCTTTGGCATTCTCCTCCCATAATTTGGAGTGATAGAAATGAATTGGCTCAGAAGTGGTCGGGGTCCAACTCCAGTTCATCAGAGGAAAGGGGCTCATGAAACAAATGGCATCCACAACATATGCCGACATGTAAAAAGGGACAGGCTGCCCTTTTGATTTTGTTGATTTATACTACGGGATTTCCTTGGCCAAATTATCAAATAGAATTTTGGCCCAGTTGAAGGTGTAACCCTCGGCTACTTCATTCATGATGGATACCCACTCAACTAAGAAATGTGTAGGATTCTTCTTTCCAAACAAGCGACAAATCATCATGGCTACATACAACATGTGAGCGTCTAAAGACATTGTGGCGTACATACCATGAGCGTCAGCTCTGAATTTTTTTAGATGTCCCCACCAGGTCTTGACTATATCATGACCAATTCTAGTGTATTGGGTGCATTCCTTTCTCTCAAACTCTAGAAGAAATGTGGCATTGTAAGTGTATTTAGGAGTAGGGGAAAGCTTGTACATTACTTGTAGGTGCTCTGGTCGGAAAGAGCCGACGATGACCTACTGGTGGTTGATGATGCTCCTGGTTTGGATTTCGACATGTTCCAAGGCCCAATTTATCATATCGTTGTAGGGTATGATTCTTGGTCATGCAACGATCTTATGCAGTTCTGACTGTGCTACATCTCTAAGCTTATCTTTAAAGGAGTACTCATCTTCTTCGACAGATTCGTTTGGACAGTTAATGATCTCATGCTCTAAGACATCAAAACCTGCATCCAAGTTTTAATGGCGTCTGCAACTCGCGGAGTTGTGTCTGATAGAACATATGCATTTGGATTTGAATCATCACCCGATGCATCAAGATTCTTTGCAGCTTTTCATGGCACCAAAATCCTCAAGGGAACAAAATTAGCTTACCTGTGACAAGAGAAGTTTGTAAGCTCTATACTGGATAAAAATTGTTAACTACAAATGGTAAAAATGACTCTGAAATTCGAAGTGCTTTATTCAAAAAGTCTATTGATCTTCGTATATCTTTACTGACGAAGAATTTATTAAACTTAATGGAATTCATTACCTGGTGATTCACAATCCATATTTGAAATCATTATCCTTAATCAATCATAAATTTCATTAATACTTCGATGATTCACGTTCGAGAGTTTTGGATGTGACAGGGTGGAAATCTCTCGAAGTTTGAATTCGTGGAGGAGTTAATCTCTGAGTAATCACTTTTAAGTCTTAATTAATCATGTTTAAAACATTGTATTAACTCTAAGTATTTTGGAAGTTCGGACTTCGAAAGTTTTGAAAATAGCACAAGGGAAATTTTCCGAAATCCGAAACTGCGAAGTAATTAATTAACTCTTAATCATGACTCATTAAAGTCGTTAACCGTTTTATTAATTCCTTGAAAACCCTTTTTACTTTTTGTAATCACTTTACTTTGACGCTTTGATAATACGGGGTTTATGAAATCGAAAACTCCCAAAGTGTAATCTCTCGAAGTGACGTGGTAGGGATGACATCATTCTGATGACATGTCAAGAAAAGAGAGGTTCCCCGTGTCACTTGAAAATGTGTGAATCATCCGATGTAAATGTCAAAAATGAGTGCCACGTGTCAACTCAAGGAAATATTTTTAAAAGACACATGTCCTATGACTCGTGTCCTTAAGTTATTTAGGAAAAGTCATGAGTGTCTATCTTCGGGTTTCGGAGTTTCGGGGTTTTCGTTGTTTGGGTTTGTTGGAATACACGAAGCGCAAAGCAATCGTTAAAGGATTTCTTTTAAAACTTAGGCGGCTTCAAAACTTCAGAGGTTATTAGGACCGTTCGATCAAATTAGATTTACTTATTGATGATAGATGTCGTAAGCGCCTTATTGATAAACAACAACCCACAAATTTATTTTGATTTTAAAAGGCCGCTTTCTATGTTTTTTGCTTTTTTGGATAAAATTTTATTTCTAAGAGGTAAAATATACAAAGCTCAAAAGCTCAAAATTATGTGTGTTCTAACATAGGCTCCATCTGGGGATTGTGGCTCCCTGTGCGGCGTAAAAGAACAGTAGACCAAGTGCCTTTATTGGGTAAAATGGAGTCATTATTTCTTTTTGAAAAACATGTTCCAGTTTTATTTAAGAATTAATCATACATAGAAAAACGAATTTAACCAAATCTCAAAAAACCTTCAAAACATACTTAATCACTGATCTCAAGTTAGGTTAATTAAAATTTAATTTTCCTAAAACTGATTTTAGAATTGTTTAAGATAATCAAAAAACTTTAACTAAAATATCAGTCTTCGACCGACTTTGTTTGCTTCAAGGTTAAGCATATGTAACAATTTATTTAGGGAATCCCTAGTTGGTTCAGGACGTAAATATCACCGGAAAGAGAACTAGATGACAGAGTATGATATATGGATATGTATGACATCCTTACAGATATCATAGATATTGCTTCACTGGCAGCGAGCTTGTTCAGTACCCCGGTGAAGTTATCTACTTCTCCTATTGAATTTCCTTTCACCACCTCAATTAACACTTTTGTATGTTGTTGAGATGAGGACAATCAATATATGAATTTCCTTTCATCATCTCTTTTGGACAAGATGGGGGCAATCAATCTATGAATTTCCTTTCACCATATGTCTTGTATCTTAATATTTGAAGTGGGGGCAATCAATCTGTATGTAACATACAAGAGTGATATCTGTTTAAAATTTTGAAAAGAAGTTCTGCCAACAATTTTAGGAATACTCTAAAACCAACTTTCTTCCAATTTTCAATACACCTTCACCTATAGGAAAATTCTTATGGGAATCTTGATCTTTCAGGGATCAACCTTAAGCAAATTAGTCAGTTTAAAGTCCGATAAAAGAGCTAAAATTATTAGGATTATCCTAGACATACTTTTCCAATTAAAATCAAAGGGACATAAAGATTTTTGCCTAACCTTGTTTTGAAAATATGTTTTTAAGTTTTCGGAGTCAATGTAAGTTTCTTTCTTTCTATGAAGACTAAGGAAGAATAAACAAAATCTGAAGTGAACAAGAACTTGGGGATAGGCAAAATAACCAAATCGAGGATTCAGAGGATCTGACACAACATATCCTAATCCTACGCAAGTTTGTGTGTTTGGTTCAGACTTCCTTCGAGCTTATTTATTTTTATTTTATTTTTATTTCAGATATGTCTATAGAACTTATTGGTATGACACTTTAAGTTGCAATTTTATACCTCTCTGATTTTTAGGTCTGGTGATAGCATTATCATGAGAAAAAATTTCTTCGCATTCATTTAAAATTGTATTTGAACTATAAGAAGAGAAGGAACTCATACCTTATTTTCCTTTTGACTTTTCAGTAAGGCAGATTATTAATTTATCACCTATTTTTGGAGAAATCAAATGTTTGAAAAATGAGTGTCGAACTTTTATTCAGCCTCATCTCTTGTTCAACAAGATATATTCTGCAAGAGGAATAAAATGCAAAATGTCGGAAAATCATGCAAAATAGAGATGATATGTGATACAGACGTTTTTTTTTTTTTTTTTTTTTTTTTTTTTTTTTTTTTTTTCAATGATATCAAGCGATCATAAGTTTATTGAAAATATTTACAACAGACGATCCACTGACTCGGGTAATTTACAAAAATAAAAGAATAATTGAAAATCAAAATGCCAATGTTAATCCAATATGATATATACAATGGAAGATGGAAGTCTGAAATGTAGTTGTTGCATGAAATGTTTTAAATAACGCCCATTGATAGGAGCGTCAAGAAATTCTCCATCAAGATTTTCCAGTGAGAATGATTTTTTCCCCTCAGCAGCTGCAATTTTGAATGGTCCAAACCAAAGATGGTCGAATTTGCCATGTTTCCCTGCATCTTCCTTTCTAGCTTCCCATTTTAGAACTAAATCGCCAGGAAGGAACTCCCTGTCTTTGGATTTTTTTATCAAAAAGGGATTTCATACTATCCTTGTACTTTTGAAGTTTATCATCCACTTCTACTATGTTCTGTTGAACTTCGATGATTTGATTCATTCTTCTCGTAATGTCATTTGGCTCTTCGTTTGCATCCTGCCAGAGTTTCATCACAGGAAGAGCAAGATTAATAGGAAGGATAACATCAATACCATAAACTAATTGGAAAGGAAACATACCTATATATTTCTTGGTGCCAATTCGGTGTTCCCATAAGGCGTAGTTTAAGTGAATATGCCAAGATTTTTTATTTTTAGTCAAAACTTTCTTGATTATAGTCATCAGACTCTTGTTAGATGATTCAACCAACCCATTCCCCTGAGGATAATAAGTTGTAGAATGACCTAAAATAATATTGTATTTCTAACAAAAATTGATCATTGCCATAGATTTAAAAGCCTGAGCGTTATCAGTGACTATTTTCCTAGGACAACCAAATCTTACTAGGATGTTTTCTTCCAAAAAGTTTATTACTACCGAATCTGTAGCATTATGAGTTGAAATGGATTCAACCCACTTCGTAAAGTAATCTATAGCGGTTAGAATCAATCTATGTTGAGCACTTGATTGCGAATGAATTTCACCAATGAAATCTAGGCCCCATTGTTGGAAAGGAGCTTCAGCTTTTACTGGAATTAAAGGTAAGGCAGGGGTATTTTTCTTACCAGGGAACAGTTGGCATGAATTGCAAGATCTGACCCTTGCATTTACATCAGTGAATAACTTTGGCCAATAATATCATGCCCTTAAAATATTGTAAGTTATTTCTCTCCAGGCATGATGTCCTATGTATATTCCTTCATGAAATTCATCAATGACACCTTATGTTTCATATTCTGTCACGCAACATAAAAAGAAACCCAGAGGGTCTTTCCAATATAACTTGCCATCAACAATGCAATACTTAATTGCATGTATCTTTAAAGTTCTTGTTTTATAAGGAGTCATGTCATTTGGGCATTGAAGAGTAAGGAGTTATGTAACAATATCATAGTACCAGACATACCAAGAAAACTTATTTTCAATCTGAATTATAGGTGCTTGATCATAAATTTCCTCTATATCTAGAAGAAAATCATGTGATTCAAAGTTATTTATTCCTAGCACTCTGAACTTTGTTTCGGCCAACAGCCTTGCTAGACCTTGGCCTTTCACTAGATTGGTTGGTTTCACCTCTAGATCAAACTCTTGAATTTTAGCCAACCATCTACCTCTTCTTCCATCATTGTCTAGCTGAACCAAGATATCTTTAATTTCATTTGTTGGTACATAAGCAATTATTTTGGAGTGCAATACATATGTTCTAAACGCCTTGAGAGCCTTCACCATTGCATAAGCTTGTTTTTCACGAATATCATATCTTAGCTCTGCATCTCTGAGGCTTTTGCTGAAAAATGCTATTGGTTGTTTGAATCCTTCTTCGTTCTTTTGAAGGAGCACTGTTGCAACAGTATGTTCAGAAGAGAAAGAGAATATTAAGAATTCTTTTGTATAGTCTGGACTTACCAATACTGGTGCTTCTCCTATATCTTTCTTAACACGCTCGAAAGATGCTTTGGCTTCTGCAGTCCATTTTACTTTGTTGTCATTTTTTAGCATATATGTAATCAACTTGATTATTTCAGCAAAGTTAGGAATAAATCTCCTCAAAAAATTGATCTTACCTAAAAAAGATTGAATTTATTTTGTATTTCTAGGAATATTAATCAGGTCAATAGCCTCAACTCGTTTAGGATCAACCTTGATTCCATCTTTTGAAACTATATGACTTAAAAGTTTACCTTCTTGCATGGCAAAGGGTGATTTTTTAGGGTTAAGAGACAAACCAAATTTTATGCATTTTTCAAGAGTCTGTCTGAGGTGCATCAAATGTTTTGCATCAGAATTGGAAAAAAATGTCAAATTGTCTAGATAAATAACGACAAACTAGTCTCTCTCGCTGACGAACGCGATATCCATTGATCTCTGGAAAGTTGCTCCTGCATTCATTAAACCAAAAGGCATTTTATCATACATAAAGGTTCCCCATGGAGTAGTAAACACAGTCTTTTCTCTATCATATTCATTAACAACAATCTGATTATATACTGAGAAACCATCAATCATAGAAATTTTGTTAGCCCCTACTACCTTCTCCAAAACATGGTCCATCTATGGGAGTGGGTAGTTATCTTTAAGAGAAGACCAATTTAAGTTCCTAAAATCAACGCAGATTCTTATTTCGTCATTCTTCTTTCTAACGCGGACCAAATTGGCCACCAATTCATAGTATCTGAGGGGAACGATGACTTTACATCAAGGAGTTTTTTAACCTCCTTTTCTATTACTCACAAAAGAATCAGGTGTATCTGTCTGAGCTTCTGCCTAAAAGGTTTAATACTGTGTTTTAAGGGAATCTTGTGTTCAATAACATAAGTATCATAAGTTTTTAGATCATCATAAGACCATGCAAAAACATATTTATATTGTCTAAGTAACTCAGTGTATTTACTCTTTACTTATGCCAAAAGATATTTGATATTTTGACCATTTTGGTATTTTCAGTAGTCCCTATGTTACAATCTTCAACTTCTTCGGGTTGAGGTCACAAAGTAGACTTCAAAGGTATATCATCCTGGTCAAACAAACTTTCTAAGGGGATCATGCCTCTGTGAATTTGATTGTTTTTAAGTAAGAGCATGCGGTGATTTGCAATCTTATCTTGGAAATTCTCTAGGTTTTCTCCTTCCTGCATAATCCATGCAGGATCGTTCTGATTTTCTTTATCTATGTGGGTCTCAGAAAACTCATCAACCATTTTGAGGAATTGTTTGATTTGTTCATCGTATTCAAACACTTTCCAGTGTTGAACATTGTTTGGAATCGAAGGTCTATGTCTCATCTCAATATGGTATTTTAGCTTCAAAACTATAGGTGGTATGAAAGTCGCAACAGCTTTGGCCAAAGAATCAGCTTGTTGGTTTTGCATTCTGGGAATAAAGTGAATATTAAAGGACGAGAAGAAATTATCTATACGATCCCAGGCACAATTTCTATACGATCTCAATCTTGGATGCTTAGATTGATATTGTTGTTTTATTTGCTTTACAATGAGCTCTGCATCACCATAAACTATCAGATGTTCGATTTTTAATTTTCTTGCAGCTTCTAGTCCTAAAACTAAAGGCTCATATTCACAGACATTATTGGTATAATCGACCTCCCATTGTAATCTATAAGAGAAAGGAATAACATACTCATCGCCTGGTGCCACGAATAAAACTCCAGCTCCTGCTCCTTTGCAGGATGAAGCACCATCAAAGAACATTTTCCACATCCCTTCTCTAACGGTTATATTTTGCTTTGAAATTTCTATTTTTTATTTTCTTCTTCTATACATTCTTTAAAATCGTCATCTATGGATAATATACAATTGCCTAAATCTTGGTTAGCAACGTAGACTGGGTAGTTATTGGGGTTTTGAGGGTCACTTACAATATACGCCAGTCTAGTTTCCCTGTACAGTCAAGTAAATTGTCCACCAAAAATTGGAATTGTAGCATAGGTCATGTCTAGCTGGACCGATCCTCCTAGCTCGGCACCCCAAGATCTGGATAGAAGCATACCATACTTGGCAGGAATGTCAGAAACAACCACATCCATAAGGATACTTTTCACAGGAACCTGAGCAAGATTTACAACTAAATCTTTAATCATACCCAGACACTTAACCTTTCTAGAATCAAACGAGTACAAATCTTGATAAGGTCTGGTAATTTCAAGGCCCAATTTTTCCATGATAATCTTAGGCATTAAATTATGCGAGGATCTTGAGTCTAACATGCAATTGTGAAGAAAATGATCGTGCACAGTCAATGTAATATAGAACGGAGCAACAAAATCCTTATTGTTTTCAATGTGTGGTCTAAACATGATTGTAGGTTTTTCATCCTGCAAATTGATAACAACAGCTTGACATTCAGCATCACAAAAATTTATTGCTTTAACGATCTGTTTTTTATAGATCGGATTCCTAGCAAGTTCGACCATAGGCATTGGAATCTTAATTTTATTAAGTTCATTCTCTAAATTGAAAGTCCCAATTGGTTTTTCAATTTCCCTAATCGGAAGCTCGACCTCTGTATTTTCTAGCTTCTTAGTTTGCACTACTTTTGTTTAAGCTTGCTTTGTTCGGGCAGCTTGCGTCGCAGTTGATGGTTTTGTAACTGTTGCCTCATTTGCTTTGTTTCGTGATAAAATCTTTTTCGGTGGAACATTTGTAGATCTTTTTTCTCTTGGCCTCAAATCATATCTATGTTGAAGCTCAACCATTATTGAGTTCACGAGACCTTTGTATGTAGAGTCCCCCAGGTTGTTGATGTTTTCATCATGATTAAACAGAGGTTCCAGATCTAAGGATTTATCATAATCATGTTTGGTTAGGTGAGGCTCGAGATCATCATCACTGAGGTCGTTTAAATCTTCATCTAATTCCTCATAATCTTGCAACTCATCTCTTTGTATGAAATTCTCAATTTTGAACGAGGCTTGAATATTTTGATCCTCATTTTTTATTTGCCTCTATTGTATCTAAGGAATAGGGTTTCTCCTGAATTGATTCCTAACGTATGGATCAGGTTTGGCTTGCTCTATTTCCATCCTAGAAATTTTGTTCGATAAATCTTTGATAATTTTGGCCATCTCATCCATTTTTTCCTCTGCAAACTTTCCAAATCCAGAGGGCCCTGCATGTTCTTTAAAACTCCTAGGTTCTCTTGTTCCCATATCAACTTTGGTTTTCAACTTCTCAGATTCCATCCTATTGGATTCAATATCTATAGAATCATCTTGCATCCCCGCTAAAGTAGTGGATCTTCTTTCTCTCAAAAGTAGAGTGAAATCATAATCAAAAGCCACTGCAAAAGTGACTTTTGCAGCCCGTTGAGAAGGTTTAACTTCGGCTGGGATTTTGTGATAAAGCTTATTAAATATTTGGATAAATTCTAGGACTGATTCAGAAGTCTTATTTCTCAAGGCTCTGAATTCAGTTAAGTAATAAAGATGATATTTTTTCTTGCCCCATTACCTTAGGAAGGAAGTCTCCATA
Source organism: Picea sitchensis (assembly GCA_010110895.2). Classification (NCBI taxonomy): domain Eukaryota; kingdom Viridiplantae; phylum Streptophyta; class Pinopsida; order Pinales; family Pinaceae; genus Picea; species Picea sitchensis. Next base: position 57,033 of record SNQJ01S0021250.1, on the reverse strand, counting down.
TCGTTATATGATCGTATAGAACCTACTGGAAGTCCTCTGAACCAAGTTCTTACTTATCCTTCAAAAGTCTGTACTAACAGTCTTGTGTAAACGTCTTCGTGCTCAATGCCAAGAATATCAACAAATTGATCAAAAAAGGCTATATGTTATGTCATTGTTAGATCCCCTTCTCCCGTGAATTTAGGGAGGTTCTTCATGTAATTTTCGGGTAAATCGTGAAGGACAACAGGGAGGACTAAGGGAACATATATAGCAGTGACCTTGGAAAATATCCTATGGGGTTGAGCTTGTCCACCAGACCCTGCACCTCCGGCACCTCCAGCACCAACACCTCTAGAACCGGCCATTGAAAGTCTAAAAGACGAAATTCGGGGACTAAAAAGGAGATTTTCGAAAACTTTGAAAGACTGATCTATTGATCTTTCGAATACTTCAGGATGTTGTGAATGAAGTTTGGGAAAATGATCGTGAGAAGACGAAAGATATAGATGAGGGGGAAAAGTGAAACTTGAGCTCGGTTGCTTGGGTTTACTTGATGTATAGAGACAAGAAGTGATAGGGGATGAATCTGAGTATAGAAAATAATCTTCAGGGTTTTGGGAAACATAAACTTTTACTTCGGGAGGAGAAAGAATCGACTGAGTATTAATGATAGTGGGGTTTGAAATGGATCCTTTGTTCTCACCGGTAAAAGTATCTATCAATGAAATAGGGTTGGTCTGGTCAATCTCAAATTTTATTTTGGGAATAATTACCTCTGGAATTTCAAGCTTAATTTCAGGTTTACTTGTTGATGCTTCTGCAAAATGAACTTGTTTAGAATTTTCTTTAAGAGTTAGTTCTTTAGCGGGAATCTTAACATTAACTTGCGTAATTCTAGGTTGATGGACCTTACCTGCCGATGCAAAAAAAATTCTGAGATATCCCTTTGGTTTCAACAATTTTTCGGGATCCGAAACTGGCGTAGTCTGCTTTTCGTCTGGGTTTTCCCTGGTATTCTTTCAACCGAATGCCAGTTTTTTCTACGGTGGAGTCGCCAGGTGAAAGATAAAGTAAGCCTTACTCACGTATTCAATCTGTGTTCACCATCAAAGACCAAAATTTACCTTGTCTTTCTCCCAGGGAAAAATGATTTTGTTTATCCGTCCTCGGCAATGGCACCAAAAAGATGTTGTTCCTGATATTGATTCTAAGGCTCAGAGAATAATTTCATGCATCAAAGGTTTTAAATGAAGTATTTTCTGAGTGTTTTTTTCTACCTTCAGTTTTCCGAGAAATGATCTTTAAATGAAATTAATGATAAGACAGTACAGAGGTTGTATCTCGCTATCTGACTCGCAATTATAATGTCAAATGATGTAGAAATATTTACAAAACTGTTAAAACAAAGTTAGGTATCAATTACATATAAGTCTCACCTTGTTTGCAGTAGAAGAACAGTAGAAGATGCACCCTTGAACAAGATATAAGAATGCAGTAATTCACATAGATCACAGGTCTTGTTTTACTCACAGTAATAACAAAGGAAAAGTTGTTATTGAATGAACCCTGATATATTTTGATCACAGTAGATGTAGTACTAAATTGCAATCAATCACTCTTCAATAATTACAGAAAGAAATTCAGAGAAATGGAAACTTAGAATCTTTGTGTGCACTTGTATTAATACTCAAAAAGAGTTTATCTTTTACATTCGGTAAGAAGCAGACTTGAATAGATCTGAAATCTATCTATTTATACAAAAATTTCCGCAACTGAAAATCGTTGGACTTTCCACAATGTATGACTAAAAATAGAATACATCTGAATAAAATAACAGTATGCAGATATTGTTGAGTTTTTTCGGCGCTTCCTCTATCTCTTTGTTTGCTTGCAGATGCACTCGCTTTCCTTTGATATTTGAGCCGGGTACACATGTCCATTAAGGCCACCACAATCATTTGGCTTACTGTCTTGGCCATATGATCTTGTTGACATATGTCCCTTCGAGTGTGTTCAGTGGGGCAAGGAATTGTAGTTGAAGACATGGGGGGGATAATTAGATGAATAGCTCAGTGTTGGGTCGTTAAGGGATGGATAATGGTTACAGGGAAGAGTAATTATTCACGAAAAGAATGATGGGGGAACAAGTGTCCAATAAGGAGGTGGGATGACTAGATGCAAGAATGTGGGTGGTAGGGATAGACCGGATAAGTGACTGTTGGAGGGTGAAAGGTAGAGTGGGTGGAGAAAGTGGGCATTGTGCATGCTTTTTCATTTTCTCCCAACTACACTCATTTTTCCCTGTTCAATGCATTGGGTGCACCTGTCCATTAATGCTACCATGAATATTGAAGGTTCAATCCTTTCATTTAGTTCAAAAGCAAACATCTTCTTATGTATTTGTGGCAGCTTCTCCTGGATCTTGTTCACCTCTTGGACTATGACCTCAAAACTGTGAACTGAGACTGGCCGACCATTCATTGATTTTAAGCAAATCAATCTGGCTCATCTCTTGGATGGTTGGTTGAGTGTTTTCCTTGTTCTTCTCGGAGCTTTGTTGGTTCATTTCTATCTCAATCTTCCCCAAGGCCTATGAGACACTATTCCCTTCGAACTAAATCATCTTTTTATTTATTGAAGATAATGCCTCTAGAAAAGCCTCTTTTACATCTCTAGCAAGTTTCTTTCCTTCTTCCAGATTTGTTTCCCAGGCTTTTAGGGCCATTTCGCCTCTTACTTGTTCAGAATGAGAGAGAAGGGGAATACCAGGGGTATTATCTCTCTGCTTCCATATGATAACTTCTTGAAACTTAGATCGGGCTTAGCACGCCTCTTTTTCCTTGACATAAATATCTTTTAGGGAAAGGTCTACTACCTGATAGCATTTATGAATAACATATACTTTTAGATAGAGTTCTTGTTGGGAAACTTCCAGCCTCTCATTGACTTTTGATGCTTGTGTTTTGAAGGCCGAAATGTCTATCGTTGTGTTATCTGTTAGGGTCAATCTGGCCTGCAACTGCTCAATCAAATTGTCACGCTGAGTGATCAGTCCTTTGCTTATCTGTGAACTTTGGTAGAGCAACTCAATGTTATCTTGTAACTTCTTAATTTGATGCTAATGACTAGCCTTGATTTGCTCAAAGTCTTGGTTCATCCTGCTTCTGAATGTTTTCTCTGTACTATATATCTCATTTTGAAATTGTTCTACCAAGAGGCATTTATGTCGCAGTTGTTCGGTTAAATTTTCCATTGACCATTGATTGGCAGTGGAAAAATATCATAACGAACCTACAACTTCTTTTGCAAACTCTCGACCATCATGGTCTTTCCCGTCATACACCAATATTTTCCTTTTAGTGATAACTCCATCCTTTTGGTGAGATTCTCTCTTCAAGATAGATTTTCATTTCTTGCTAAAAAAGAAATCTGAGGGAGGCATCTCTTCGGGCAATATAGGAGTAAGATCAGCTACGAAAGTAAGTTCGGAATTAGGATTTCTGAAGCTGGTCTATAGAGGGGTTAATGATGTGATAAGAGAACTAATTTCAGTGAAAGGTTCTTGTCCTATTGTATTCGGGGTGCCAGTAGGAGTAGCTGGTGTTGAATGAGGGACAACTTGTCCTAGATTCATGAAGGATTCAAACCGAGCCAACACTTGTGGATCATTCAGTCATGACAGTGACGTTCTTATTTTGTGAAATAACACTTTTGGGCCTTTTGGGACTTCCTCAGCTTTGTGCTTAGCGGAGAAACTTGGCTCAGATCCTGTAGGCCTAGCTTCCTGTGAAGGAGGTGTGGGTATTGACTCTCCTTGCAATATCTTTGGTAAATTGTTTCGTCTGTGTTTATGAAAGCTGAGGAAACTAGCTTGTTAGTCAGGGGGCAAAGTCTGGAATGTGCTTCGGACTTCCTCATAAGATCTAACTCCCCTAAAAATTTTGTCATAAGGAGAATTCTCATGGATGTATCGCTTCATGTTAAACTAAGACAGATGATTTTCCACTATCTTATGTGGATCATGTTTCTTGAATTCAATGTCAACTAATTTAACATCCTCCAGGGCTGCGGCCTCGACTTTAGAGTGATTGAAATCTAATAATGTGAACATACCAACTTGAATGGGGAAAGTTGGTCAAATCTTTTTCTGAGCTGCTTTCAAATCCTTGCTGATACCTCCTGCTACTGTCTGGTATGCCACTTCTCTGCACACCAGCCTGTCGGGTAAAAACTGTGTGAGGTCATAAGGTGAAATGGAACAACCAAATACTTTGATATAGGAGAAATTCTCTTCAATGAACTAGTCTGCAAGCTTGCCTAATTTCCCCACAATCCTTTCTTAAATCTGGAGCAGCGGGTGACCATAAATAGCTATATGAACAGGCACTACAACGTTGTGACAGATTTCGTAAAAGAAATCTTCGGTGTTCTCCTCCCATAATTTGGAGTGATAGAAATGAATTGGCTTAGAACTAGTCGGGGTCCAACTCTAGTTCATCCGGGGAAAAGGGGTCATGAAACAAATGGCATTCATAACATATGTCGAAATGTTAAAAGGGCCAGGCTTCCCTTTTGATTTCGTTGATTTATACTCAACGATTTCCTTGGCCAAATTATCAGATAGAATTTTGGCCCAGTTGAAGATGTAACCCTCGACTACTTCATTCATGATGGCTACCCACTCAACTTAGAAATGTGTAGGATTCTTCTTTCCAAACAGGCGATAGAGCATCATGGCTACATACAACCTATGAGCATCTAAATTCGTCGTTGCGTACATACCGTGATCTAGGTCTCTGAATTTTTTCGGATGTCCCCACTAGGTCTTGACTATATCATGACCATTTCTAGCATATTGGGTGCATTCCTTTCTCTCAAACTCTAGAAGAAATGTGGCATTGTAAGTGTATTTAGGAGTAGGGGAAAGCTTGTACATTACTTGTAGGTTCTCTGGTTGGAAAGAGTCGACGACAACCTGCTGGTGGTTGATGATGATCCTGATTTGGATGTCGACATGTTCCAAGGCCCAATTTATCATATCGTTGTAGGGTTTGATTCTTGGTCGTGCAGTGATCTTATGTAGTTCTGACTGTGCTACATGTCTAATCTTAGCTTTAAAGGAGTCGTCATATTCTTCGTTAAAGTCATCTGGACAGTTAATGATCTCATTCTCTAAGACATCAAAAACCTGCGTCCAAGTTTTAATGGCATCCGCAACTTGTGGAGTTGTGTCTGATAGAACATCTATGTTTGGATTTGAATCATCACCCGATGCATCAAGCTTCTGTGCAAATTTTCTTGGCACCATAATCCTCAAGGGAACAGAATTATCTTACCTATGACAAGAGAAGTTTGTAAGCTCTATACTAGATTAAAACTGCTAATTGCAAATGGTAAAAATGACTTTGAAATTCGAAGTGCTTTATTCAAAAAGTCTATTGATCTTCGTATAGCTTTACTGACGAAGAATTTATTAAACTTAATGGAATTCATTACCTAGTGATTCGCAATCCTTATTTGAAAGTATTATCCTAAATCAATCATAAATGTCATTAATACTTCAACGGTTTGCGTTCGGGAGTTTTGGATGTGACGGGGCGAAAATCTCTCGAAGTCTGAATTCGTAGAGGAGTTAATATATGAGTAATCACTTTTAAGTCTTAATTAATCATGTTTAAAATGTTGTATTAACTTTAAGTATTTCAGAAATTCAGACTTCGGAAGTTTTGAAAATAGCAAAAGGGAAATTTTCTGAAATCCGAAACTGTGAAGTAATTAATTAACTCTTAATCGTGACTCATTAAAGTCGTTAACCGTTTTTTTAATTCCTTGAAAACCCTTTTTACTTTTTGTAATCACTTTACTTCGACGCTTTGATAATACGGGGATTGTGAAATCAAAACATCCCCAAGAGTAATCTCTCGGAGTGACGTGGCAGGGATGACGTCATTCTGATGACGTCTCAAGAAAAGAGAGGTGCCCCATGTCACTTGAAAACGTGTGAATCATCCGACGTAAATGTCAAAAATGAGTGCCACGTGTCAAATCAAGGAAATATTTTTAAAGGATATGTGTCCTATGACTCGTGTCCTTAAGTTCTTTAGGAAAAGTACGAGTGGCTATCTTCGGGTTTCGGAGTTTCAGGATTTTCGTTGTTTGGATTTGTTGGAATACCCGAAGTGCGGAGTTGTGAAGCGACCGTTAAAGGATTTCTTTTAAAACTCAGGCGGCTTCAAAACTTCGGAGGTTATTAGGACCGTTCGATCAAATTAGAGTTACTTTTTTCCGATAGATTTCGTAAGCGCCTTATTGATAAATAACAACCCATGTATTTATTTTCATTTTAAAAGGCCGCTTTCTAGGTTTTTTTCTTTTTGGGTAAAATTTTATTTCTAAGAGGTAAAATATACAAAGCTCAAAACCTCAAAATTATGTGTGTTCTTATAGGATCCATCTCCCTAGCCTCTTGTTGATCGATGACTTGTTCCCTTCTTTCCTGGAATTTACTAACAAAGAACTCAAGGGAAACTAATCTCTCTAGACTAAGAGTATCTGGGGTATCTTTGGAGTCATCAACTTTGATTTCTGGAGTAAAGTGGTGTTCTCCCTTTAACAAAGAGATATTTTCCTCGGTTTGTATAGCCATGTGATAAGATTCTTGGATTTTCCTTGTCCCCTTTTTACTGAGGAGAAACCCTAATCGCACTAAAAGTGCATTAGTATAGAGGTAAACAAGGTACTTGTCTTTAGGATGATGGCTTCTAGGAATTTCTTGTAGCAAATTCTCAAACCTAGTATGGAATTCCTTGACAGTCTCATTCTTAGTTTGTTTCATGTACTCGATTCTTTTTATTATCATGTGGATATGTTCTAATTTAATACCCCATTTCTCGAGAAAGGATTTTTCTAGTTGGTCCATAGATGTGATGCTAGCATCAGGGAGATCATCATACCATTTCCTAGAATTTCCATGAAGAGTGGCAGAGAAATGCTTCATTGCCAAATATTCAGTATCCTCACTGATAGGTTGGTGTTGAAAGAAAGCCCAAAAATTATCCATGTGATCTTCGGCCCTAACCCCATCATTATCAGTGAATCTAGAGAGCCAATTTTCATACCTCGGGTGCATTTGTTGAGGGTAACCCAGAATTTTACTCATATCTAAGGGTTTAAAATTACGTGGTCCCATTCAGAAGACATGGTTGGCTTTGTCATTAGTGGAGTCACCATATAATCCTTCTAGGGATCATCAAAGGGAAAAGAGGGAATCACCCTCAGTGGAGTCACCAGGTAAGCTTTGTGAAATGAAGGCTTTGTATAAAATCTTACCGAAAAATGTCGTTCAAGGAAAATTGACTCGATGTTTCCTAGCAACGGTGACAAAAATGTTATCGCACAATCTATACTTGCCCAAATCCCAAGGCGAGTAAGAGAGATTGGTGTAACAAACAAGATATCCTATCATTGTCACCTTAATAGGAAATCCCCACTTTTTAGGGATATGCAAGGTCTACACCATGGGAGGAGTCCTCGGTAAAATAAAGGGTTGGAAAACTAGGATTTTGTTCAAGATATATTCCCCCCTCTCACGGGTTACCAAAGTCAATAAATATGTGTCCCAAAGATGAGGTTAATGAAGTGATTGATGTACCTACCCAGAACAAGACAATATAGCATGCATATATAATAATTATTGGTACAAATATGATAATAACACCTCAAGAGACAATGGACAATGACAATAAGTGATATTTTATATAATTTTACAGTAGTTAATAAGTTTACAACAACAATTGATAAAATGTAACCACTGCAACAAATATTCCTTAGAATTGCTTGAAAAGACAGTAAAAAGATAACATTTACTATGCAGAATGACAATCAATGTCATCAGAAACTTCTGAAGTGTTTAGTTAGCATTCAAATTCAATTATGCATAAAATTTGTTCCATTTAGATGGTTGTAGCAGTCATTTATAACATCCTCAAATAAGTTAGTGATCTAGGCTAAACTAGGGTTAGAAATAGTTAGTAAAAGCTTAGGAGAAGAGTGTTTGAGTCTTTAATCAATCCTTCTGTTAGAACCATGATTTTCATAGCTAAGGTTATAGGTTTGTCAACAATTTGCAAAGTCATGCATGTTATCACCCATATTTTTTTTATGACTGGCAGCATCTAACATCTCCAAGGGTCAGTTTCAAAAGGAAGCTTATCATTTATTTGTTCCATTTCCATTTGCAACTGTGCGCTGCAAAATTTGTTATGCGTTGCGTAGAACACTTCAGCGTGCAAAGGATTATGTCGCGCAATGGATTTCATCGCGCAATGGATTTCACCACGCAAAGGATTATGTCACGCACAGAATTTCATCACGCGGTATATTTCGTCGCGCGTGGGATTTTGTCGCGCAGTGGATTTTCGTCGCTTAGTGGATTTCGCCGCGCAGTGTCTTTCTGTCGCGTAGTGGATTTTCGCCGCGCAATGGATTTCGTCATGCAGTGGATTTCATCGTGCAGTGGGTTGTCACGAATGAGATGTTGTCATGCATAGGATGTTATCACGCAAAGGATGTCACCATGCAGTGGATTTTCCTGCGCACAGGCTACAGGTCGCACTGCGAAAATGATTGGTTTAGTTGTCAACTTCAATATCAATTTCTAACCGACTGGAGAGGAATTTTGAAACTCCCCGAGAGATTTTTGTCGAGGACAAACCAAATAATAAAAACCTCTCTCAAATTTGCAAAATGTGTCATAGATTGGGAGATTCAAAGGAATCTTTGAGCCCTATTTTTCATCTTTCATGATTTCCTGTCCGAGACATGTTTTTTAAACACATATTTTGGCCATCTGGAGATGAATTCAGAGAAACCGAGAGAGGTTTTTCTTTATAACGATCTTAAAAACAAAAACCACTCTCATTTTCTAAAAATAGTTATTTATCAGTGAGATACGATTCCATCTTTAACGCATATTCTCCAAGTTTGTTGCGCATTCCGCTGCGTTTTTGTTGTAGGTTACTGTTGCATAGAAGACTTGTTGTGCAGGGAAGACAGAGTGTCCAAAAATTCACATGATGACTCATCACAACCATATGGTCGAATTTTTATCATGATCAATGACTGTAAAGAATATTTCAGTTACGATTATGATTTGGCAAAGTCGGGTTTTCTATTTTTAGTGAATCCGTTGAAGTTATTGTTCTCTTTCAAAGAAAACAGATCCATGATTCTAGGAGGGAGTAGTTCGACCCTAGAAGCCAAGGGTGACATTAGTTTTCTATATATGGGGATCATTTTCATGTAAACAAAGTTGGTTGGAAAAATTGGTAGATGACAGCTATTGTATGTAATTTGAGTTTTTTGACTGAAATTTAATGCAAAGGTCTTGTAAGTTGACAAAAATATTCTAGTTTTAGCAATCGGATGTATTGTGCCTCTTTATTTGCGTATGTGCTTCCTGTCATATTTTTTCATATCTTTTTATGTCTATTTCGGAACGAATTTTCGAACCTGTGGATTCGCTTCGTAGCGCCCCTTGTTCGCGCCACTTAGACAAAACATTTTCTTCTAAAGCTTACATTGAATTCGCCCGCAGAGGTGCTCCGAGTTACTTCTTGTATTTTTTCTCTCGCCACACTTTATGGTTTTACACTGAAGACTATTGCTCGCCTAGCCTTATCCTCTCAATTTCATTCACTGAGTCATTTGTCTCTGTCATTCCCTCAAATCAACTCCATAGCCCAAGTCTTACTTTCTTGTGCCAATATAACTAGAGCTCGTTTTATCAAAGGTGTTAAATCTAGCCACTGCTTTCAAAGCCATATCCTGTGTGGAGACCGCGCCTTCCGAGAGAGCCCTCTCCAGTTCTGAAAGGCTAGTTTCTGGTCTCAAAGTTGGTTGAAAAAGTTACTTTCGTCGTTTGTTTATCAGTCGAAAGAATTTACGAAGTGATAACATTTTGCTGTTGTTGTCGGGAACGAAATTGAATGAAACTTTCCCTGGGAAGAATGACATTGTTTCAGTTCTAAGGTCTAAGAGCAGCAGACACTTTGGAACATATTGGTTGTATTTCTGCTCTGGCGACTCCACACATCAGAAAATCAGTTGAAGGTGATTCCACTGGCAGAAGAATCTAGAGCTAAAGTTTTCATGGCGACTCCAATCAAGCTTCAAATGAGATTCAAAGACTCCACTGGAGAATGAGACCTGTTGACAGAGATATGGAAGAGAAGTATGGGAAAATAAGGTACTCGAGCTTAAGTTTAGTCCAAGAAGTACTTTTTTGTTTTATCAATATCTTCTTGTGCTTTCCTGAGTTTTTCAAAAGAATATTTATTCACTTACTGCGTTCAAATGAAGCCTAGAGATCTACCCTTGTATATCCTCCATGGAAAATTGTAGGTATACCTCCTTCTTCTTGTATAACCGATATTCACCAAGCTCCTTCCTCTGAGCCATATGATGTTCATGATCATTATTGTGAGCTTAATGAAACCAAAGCTGAGATTGTACCTTATGTTCTTAACCCTGCACCCTCAATAATTCAAGAAAGATACAGTCCTCTTAAATTTCCTTCCATCCTTCACGACTTTCCTTTGGAACATTATAAGTATCTTCCTAGATTCAATGGAGAGCTTGATGGACAGTCATATGAAAAACATATTCTGGTCTTTGAGCATTTCATAGACCCTTTTGAGATCGAACATGATGATGTGTCTATGAGGGCATTTTCTCAATACTTACAAGGAGATGCCAAAGCATGGTTCATACATTTGCAGCCTCAGTCGATTAGCTTGTGGGATGAACTGAGGGAAGCTTTCTGTAGATTTTGGGGTGAGAGAAAGTCATGGGATCTACTCCTTTCAGAGTTTTATGCCATGAGAAGAATGAAATGTGAAACCATCTCAAATTTCAGTAGGAGGTTTGAAAGTCTTTATTATAAACTACCTAAAGAAGTCCCACCCCCTAAAGTTGCTACCATGCTCCATTATGTAACAACCTTTCAATCAAACTTATATTTTCTTTGATGGAGAGGAAGTCTATGTCTTTGCAACACATGTTCAACAATGCTCATGAAGTTGAAGACAATATTCAAGCATGTAAGGGGCTGCAAAATTAGATTTTGGATGAGAAATTGAAAGCTGAGGAACCGAAGACTGTACATAATATGTAGAAGGTTGATCATGTCATAAGTTTTCTTGAAGGATGTCATGAGGATGTGTTTGCAAAGAATGATGATCAGCTTGAAGAACAAGCTACTCTCCCAAATTTTTTTGATACTAATTTAGCTTATGATCCATCTCATGATAAGAGCAGGGCTGATTGTTTTATCTATATCAGTTTGTCGAAGAGCGGGTTAATGTCCCAAGATTTTTCTTGTTAGATGACATTGCAGATATTGTTAATTTTCCTATATATGATGAATATGATCATGATCATGGTTTTGTCTTCCTAGAACAACCAACTGCATTTTCTCTATCATAAAATGTTCCTTTTCAGCAGTGTAATGAGGGAAATAGGCCTACATATCACAGTTACAAATAAGAAAGTATCGAATCAACTGAAGGAAATTCTTTGCCTTTATTCTTTTCTTCATTAAAATTGTTGAAAGAAAAATCTAAGATCATCATTGAAGCAAAGGAATGTGTGTTGGTGCAAAATCACACTGATTCATGGGAAAAAATTGACAAGAAATTGCAACAATCTTCTGATGTGTTTAATGTCCCTGTTACTTGTTATATAGAAGGTCTTGTCATTTCAAAATTGCAGCCATTGGTCGAAGGTGAATCTGAAAATGAGTATGTTCAGCAATCCAAAGAAATTGAAAAATGTGCATATGACAACAATGAAGAAAATGAAGAAAGTTTTGAATTAGATGAAAGAACCTTGCCATTGTGTTTTGCTTCTTTCGAATTGCTGAAGCAAAATGTTTATAATGTTTCAAATCAGAAATCCTCCAGGCATGATGTTGAATATGAAGAAAGCAGTGGACTTGCAAATGAAAAATGTCTTCCATTATGTTTTTCTTCCTTTGAATTGTTGAAAGTAAATCATGAGATAACAAAGGAAGCAATGAAGTCTGATTGCATTCACAGTGACATTGTTTTACATGAGAAAATTGTTATCAGTGAAGAGGATCAACAACCTTCTCATACTTTTAATGACCATGTTGTTGATTACATGGAAGGTGATTTCAGTTCAGATTTGCAGCCTGTGATCAACTACCATCTTGGAAATAAATATGATGGTCAATCAACATTAGTGTTAGATATGGATTGCTTGCCACTACGGGTTTCATTTCAGCCATCATTGTCTTCTGATTAAGAAGATTGTTGTTTCCAGCAAACTCAACATATTTTTCACCCTTTTTGTGGTAATCAACAAATTGAATTACATGAAAACAAGGATGCAGTGGAAGGGGTGAAACATGATTGTTGTTTTATGTATGTTCTGGAGGATCCATCTGCAGTTTTGTTGGAGGCGGCAAACAGTCCCAATGTTTTTAATTTTTTGAGATTTGAATTTATAGATAAATTTTTGAATGACTTATAAGTAAATAGGATTTGGAGAAACCATGTGCAAAGAAAGAAAAAAGTGGATAAAGTGCTTGCAAGGTTGCATTGGAATTTTGATTTCACTTGATTGGCATATTTTTCAACAGTTAGGGTAGGTAGGACTGCGAATAAGCTCGATACTACAAACATTTCTTTTAGCAATCTGCAGTTTTCATTTTCAGCTTAGTTTCAGATTTCGTTTTGGAGCATATACAACTTTGGGTTTTCAGTGGATGTAGGTTACAAGTTACAGTTGGAAAGTTGAGTTTGGGAGCATCCCGATGGATACGCACCTAGTCTATTGTTCTTTGCTACCTCACAGGGAGGATAACATCCATGTTGGAGCCATCTATTAGCACCATGATTTTCATAGCTAACGTTATAGGTTTGTCAACAATTTGCAAAGTCATGCACGTTAGAACCCATATTGTTTTTATGACTGGTAGCATCTAACAACTCCAAGGGTCAGTTTCAAAAGGAAGCTTATCATTTATTTGTCCATTTCCATTTGCAACTGCGCGCTGCAAAATTTGCTACGCGTTGTGCAGAGCACTTCACCGCGCAAAGGATCATGTCGCGTAGTGCATTTCCTCGCGCAGTGGATTTCACCGAGCAAAGGATTATGTCGTGCACTGGATTTCGTCACACAGTATATTTCGTCGTGCATGGGATTCTGTCACGCAGTGGATTTTCTTCACGCAGTGGATTTCTGTCGCGTAATGGATTTTCGCCGCGCAGTGGATTTCATCGCGCAATGGATTTCATCGTGCAGTGGATTTCATCACGCAGTGGGTTGTCGCAGATGGGATGTTATCACGCATAGGATGTGGTCGCGCAAAGCATGTCATCGCGCAGTGGATTTTCCTGCGCACAGGCTACAGGTCGCACTGCAAAAATGATTGGTTTAGTGGTCAACTTCAATATCAATTTCTGACCAACTAGAGAGGAATTTTGAAACTCCCCAAGATATTTTTGTCAAGGAAAAACAAAATAATAAAAACCTCTCTCAAAGTTTCAAAATTTGTCATAGATTGGGAGATTCGAAGGAATATTTGAGCCCTATTTTTCAACTTTAATGATTTCATGTCCGAGACATGTTCTTTAAACACATATTTTGACCATCTGGAGATGAATTTAAAGAAACCGAGAGAGGTTTTTATTTATAATGATCTTAAAAACAAAAACCACTCTCATTTTCTAAAAATAGTTATTTATCAGTGATATATGATGTCATCTTTAATGCTTATTCTCCAAGTTTGTTGCGCATTCCGCTGTGTTTTTGTTGTAGGTTACTGTTGCGTAGAAGACTTGTTGTGCAGGGAAGATAGAGTGTCCAAAAATTCACATGATGACTCATCACAACCATATGGTCAAATATTTATCATGATCAATGACTGTAAATAATATTTCGGTTACGATTATGATTTGGCAAAGTTAGGTTTTCTATTTTTAGTGAATCCGTTGAAGTTATTGTTCTCTTTCAAAGAAAACGGATCCATGATTCTAGGAGGGAGTAGTTCGACCCTAGAAGCCAAGGGTGACATTAGTTTTCTATATATGGGGATCATTTTCATGTAAACAAAGTTGGTTGGAAAAATTGGTAGACGATAGCTATTGTATGTAATTTGAGTTTTTTGACCGAAATTTAATGCAAAGGTCTTGTAAGTTGACGAAAATATTCTAGTTGTAGCGATCGGATGTATTGTGCCTCTTTCTTTGCGTATGTGCTTCATGTCATATTTATTCATATCTTTTTATGTCTATTTCGGAACGAATTTTCGAACCTGTGGATTCGCTTCGCAGCGCCCCTTGTTCGCGCCACTTAGACAAAACGTTTCTTCTAAAGCTAACTTTGAATTCACCCACAGAGGTGCTCCGAGTTACTTCTTGTATTTTTTCTCTCGCCACACATTACAGTTTTACACTGAAGATTGTTGCTCACCTAGCCTTATCCTCTCAAGTTCAGTCACTGAATCATTTGTCTCTGTCATTCCCTCAAATCGACTCCATAGTCCAAGTCTTACTTTCTTGCGCCAATATAACTAGAGCCTGTTTTATCAAAGGTGTTAAATCTATCCACTGCTTTCAAAGCCATATCCTGTGTGGAGAACGCGCCCTCCGAGAGAGCCCTCTCCAGATCCGAAAGGCTAGTTTCTGGTCTCAAAGTTGGTTGAAAAAGTTACTTTCGTCGTCTATTTATCAGTCAAACAGATTTACGGAGTGCTAACATTTTGGCGTTGTTGTCGGGGACGAAATTGAATGAAACTTTCCTTGGGAAGAATGACATTGTTTCAGTTCTAAGGTCTGAGAGAAACAGACACTTCGAAACATATTGGTTGTATTTCTGCTCTGGCGACTCCACACATCAGAAAATCAATTGAAGGTGATTCCACTGGCAGAAGAATCCAGAGCTAAAGTTTTCATGGCGACTTCAATCAAGCTTCAAATGAGATTCAAAGACTCCACTGGAGAATGAGACCTGTTGACAGAGATATGGAAGAGAAGTATGGGAAAATAAGGTACTCGAGCTTAAGTTTAGTCCAAGAAGTACTTTTCTGTTTTATCAATATCTTCTTGTGCTTTACTGAGTTTTTCAAAAGAATATTTATTCATTTACTGCTTTCAAATGAAGCCCAGAGATCTACCCTTGTATATCCTGATGCAGGAGCATCGCAGGGGCGTGCAAGCATAGCCAGCAGTGAGACAGCGCGGAGAAGCACCGAGCACATTTTTTGAAAATGTTTTGAAATATTAATGAAGTCATTAAGTGGAGGCGTGCTTGTATTATTGTAAAAGGACCTTGAGCGATCTGCTCTCGTCCATAGTAGATAGGAGCCTTTATGTGTAATGAATGTAGGTAGATAGAATTTAATTCTAGATCAGACAGTTTTAGAGCGCAAGAGGGAAATGGGATATAGACACCCTCATTGTATAGTTGTAACATGATTGTCAAGATAGAGCATAGAGAAGAGAGCAGAGAGTTGTAGTTGAAAACACCCATGTACAGAGATTTGAATTAATAGAAAGAGCTTCGATTCAAATTCATGGTGTCGTATTTGTTCTCTATGTATGCATGTTGAATGTTATGCTCATGGATGTTTACTTTCTGTTATACATTTGCTTTATATGTTGTGTATATGATTTCATGCTTTGTGTTTGAAGTCTGAGAGAGAGTAAGGGAGTTTCAATTGTTTCTCTGCCTGAGTGAGTAAAATTCCTGCAAGGAGTGCAGTGAAGTTTGTCCGCAAGGAGTGCGTTGACAGAAGTCAGAGTTCATCTCTGAAAGCTCAGGAGGGATAACAATTGTTCTCATTCTCGCAGAAGTGCAAGTTGAGCACAGGAACCGTGCAAGGTGTGCGCAGGCCGAGTAAAGTCTTATAGTTGTTGAACCTGAGAAATTGTTGAAGGACTATTGTTGCAGGGAGTGCGCAGAGTCGAAGGACTTCAATTCTTTGAAGTAATTGAAGGATTCGCTGCAAGGAGTGTGTGCGGGAGTCTTCTTTAAGACTTGGAGTTGAAGAAAGCTCAGGAAGGATAGGGTCTTCGCAGTTGTCGAAGAAAAGCACAGAAGGTTGGTGCCTTGAGGCATTGAAAGGAGGCGTAGCAAGTTTGCGTTGCAGGTGGGTAAGTTCCGCGGAGAAATACTTGGTTAAATTCACAAAAATTGTCCAGGAAGAAATGGACGGTCGGAATTCTTTGAGAAGAATTCACGAAGTCACAAGAGTCGTCAGATCTTGCAGAGAAGCAGGTACGTTACGGCAAGCTTTCCTCAAGCATAAGCTCAGAAGAAATCAGACCCGTAGGATCCAAGTCAGCCAGGGCCGTTGGATCACTCGCGAAATCTCATTTCGCGGTTTCGTGAGTTGAAGGGTCGAAGGTTTTGCATCAAGGTTCGCGAAGTCACGAAAGGCGAGTAGCGAGTGGCGAGTGGATCAGAGCCGTCCATCTAGGGAGGACAGGTGGCGGAGATCTAGAGATCTCGCGAACTCGGAGGTTCGCGAGGTGAGAGCCCAAAGGTTGGGTACTCTAGGTTGCGAAAGGCGAAGTCCCGAAAGGGCGAGAAGTTCCATTGTGGGACTGCGTGGACGACGTGTCAGAATTTGGCAGTTGAAGAGTTGAAGATTAGAAGGAGAAGTCACGAGGTCGCGAGCTACGATAAGAAGTATTGAGGAGTTTGGGATCTCGGCACTTCGGGTGTCGTGATACAAAGGAGACAGTACTTCAGGGAGTGAAGTGGCGAAGTACGAAGTGGAGCGTAAGGAACACGTGGCAGAATCGCAAGGTGGGCCCGTGGAATAGACAGGCGGACACGCGTTGTTCATTGAAGAGAGTCAACACCCGTTGACTTTTCATGTCTCGGGGGTTCGTAAGATAAGGGGATGGAAGTCCAACCTTTCGATTTGTGAAGTGGCGAAGGCGAGAAGCGCTAGTGGGAAGCCTAGCCGGTGATCACGCGGAGAAGGGGGAGCTTGCACCTAGTGCCATTCGCACCAAGGAAGCTTCCAAAAGGACCTGTGGATCAAAAGAAAGAAGATTCAAGCAAGGAATTGAAAGAGCCGATTTAGCTCAAAGGGAAATGAAGAACAATCATGTAAGCGGATCCTCGACCTGAGCGTCGAGTGGATCTGCACCATATCCTCCAGGGAAAACTGTAGGTATACCTCCTTCTTCTTGTATAACCGATATTCACCAAGCTCCTTCCTCTGAGCCATATGATGTTCATGATCATTCTTGTGAGATTTATGAAACCAAAGTTGAGCTTGTACCTTCTGTTCTTAACCCTGCACCCTCAATAATTCAAGAAAGATACAGTCCTCTTAAATTTCCTTCCATCCTTCACGACTTTCCTTTGGAACATTATAAGTATCTTCCTAGATTCAATGGAGAGCTTGATGGACAGTCATATGAAAAACATATTCCGATCTTTGAGAATTTCATAGACCTTTTTGAGATCGAACATGATGATGTGTCTATGAGGGCATTTTCTCAGTCCTTACAAGGAGATGCCAAAGCATGGTTCAGACATTTGCAGCCTCAGTCGATTAGCTTGTGGGATGAACTGAGGGAATCTTTCCGTAGATTTTGGGGTGAGAGAAAGTCATGGGATCTACTCCTTTCAGAGTTTTATGCCATGAGAAGAATGAAATGTGAAACCATCTCAAATTTCAGTAGGAGGTTTGAAAGTCTTTATTATAAACTACCTAAAGAAGTCCAACCTCCTGAAGTTGCTACCATGCTCCATTATGTAACAAACTTTCAATCAAACTTATATTTTCTTTGATGGAGAGGATGTCTATGTCTTTGAAACAGACGTTCAACAATGCTCATGAAGTTGAAGACAATATTCAAGCATGTAAGGAGCTGCAAAATCACATTTTGGATGAGAAATTGAAAGTTGAGGAATCGAAGATAGTACATAATATGTAGAAGGTTGATCATGTCATAAGTTTTCTTGAAGGATGTCATGAGGATGTGTTTGCAAAGAATGATGATCAGCTTGAAGAATAAGCTACTCTCCCGAATTTTTTTGATACTAATTTAGCTTCTGATCCATCTCATGATAAGAACGAGGTTGATTGTTTTATCTATATCAGTTTCTCGAAGAGCGGGTTGATGTCCCCAGATTTTTCTTGTTAGATGACATTACAAATATTGTTGATTTTCCTATGTATGATGAATATGATGATGATCGTGGTTGTGTCTTCCTAGAACAACCCACTGCATTTTCTCTATCAGAAAATGTTTCTTTTCAGCAGTGTAATGAGGGAAATAGGCCTACATATCACATTTACAAATAAGAAAGTATTGAATCAGCTAAAGGAAATTCTTTGCCTTTATGCTTTTCTTCATTTAAATTGTTGAAAGAAAAATCTAAGATCATCACTGAAGCGAAGGAATGTGTGCTGGTGCAAAATCACACTGATTCATGGGAAAAAATTGACAAGAAATTGCAACAATCTTCTCTTGTGTTTAATGGTCTTGTTACTTGTTATATCTAAGGTCTTGACATTTCAAAATTGCAGCCATTGGTCAAAGGTGAATCTGAAAATGATTATGTTCAGCAATCCATAGAAAATGAAAAATGTGCATATGACAGCAGTGAAGAAAATGAAGAAAGTTTTGAATTAGATGAAAGAACCTTGCCATTGTGTTTTGCTTCTTTCGAATTGTTGAAGCAAAATGTTTATAATGTTTCAAATCAGAAATCCTCCAGGGATGATGTTGAATATGAAGAAAGCAGTGGACTTGTAAACGAAAACTATTTTCCATTATGTTTTTCTTCCTTTGAATTGTTTAAAGTAAATCATGAGATAACAGAGGAAGCAGTGAAGTCTGATTGCATTCATAGTGACATTGTTTTACATGAGAAAATTGTTATCAGTTGAGAGGATCAACAACCTTCTCATACTTTTAATGACCATGTTGTTGATTACATGGAAGGTGATTTCAGTTCAGATTTGCAGCTTGTGATCAACTACCATCTTGGAAATAAATATGATGGTCAATCAACATCAGTGTTAGATATGGATTGCTTGCCACTAGGGTTTTCATTTCAGCCATCACTGTCTTCTGATTTATAAGATTGTAATTTCCAGCAGTCTCAACATATTTTTCAGTCTTTTTGTGGTAATCAATAAGGATGCAGTGGAAGGGGTGAAACATGATTGTTGTTTTATGTATGTTTTGGAGGATCCATTTGCAATTTTTTTGGAGGCGGCAAACAATCCCAATGTTTTTAATCTTTTGAGGTTTGAATTTATAGATAAATTTTTGAATGACTTATCAGTAAACATGCTATGGAGCAAGCATGTGCAAAGAAAGAAAAAAGTGGATAAAGTGCTTGCATGGTTGCATTGGAATTTTGATTTCACTTGATTGGCATATTTTTCAGCAGTTAGGGTAGGTAGGAGTGTGAATAAGCTCGATACTACGAGCATTTCTTTTAGCAATCTGCAGTTTTCATTTTCAGCTTAGTTTCAGATTTCGTTTTGGTTGGGTTTTCAGTGGATGTAGGTTACAAGTTAGAGTTGGAAAGTTGAGTTTGGGAGCAGCCCGATGGATAGGCACCTGGTCTATTTTTCTTTGCACCTCACAGGGAGGATAGCATCCCCGTTGGAGCCAGCTATTAGCACCATGATTTTCATAGCTAAGGATATAGGTTTGTCAACAATTTGCAAAGTCATGCATATTAGCACCGATATTGTTTTTATGACTGGTAGCATCTAACAACTCCAAGGGTCAGTTTCAAAATGAAGCTTATCATTTATTTGTCCATTTCCATTTGCAACTGTGGGCTGCAAAATTTGCTACGCGTTGTGCAGAGCACTTCACCGCGCAAAGGATCATGTCGCGCAGTGGATTTCCTCACGCAGTGGATTTCACCGCGCAAAGGATTATGTCGTGCACTGGATTTCGTCACACAATATATTTCATCGTGCATGGGATTCTATTGCGCAATGGATTTTCGTCGCGCAATGGATTTCGTCGCACAGTGGATTTATGTCGCGTAGTGGATTTTCGCCACGTAGTGGATTTCGTCCCGCAGTGCATTTCATCGCGCAGTGGGATGTTGCGCATGGGATTTTGTCGTGCATGGGATGTTGTCATGCATAGGATGTTTTCGCATAGAGGATCTCATCGCGCAGTGGATTTTCCTGCGCACAGGCTATAGGTCACACTGCGAAAATGATTGGTTTAGTGGTCAACTTCAAGATCAATTTCTGACCAACTGGAGAGGAATTATGAAAATCCCCGAGAGTTTTTTTTCGAGGACAAACCAAGTAATAAAAACCTCTCTCAGATTTTCAAAATGTGTCACAGATTGGGAGATTAAAAGGAATAGTTGAGCCATATTTTTCAGCTTTCATGATTTCATGTCCGAGACATGTTTTTGCAACACGTATTCCGGCCAACTGGAGATGAATTTAAAGAAACTAAGAGAGGTTTTTCTTTATAACGAGATTAACTACAAAAATCTCTCTCATTTTATAAATATAGTTTTTTATCAGTGAGATACGATGTCATATTTCACGTCTATTCTCCCAGTTTTTTGCGCATTCTGCTGCGTTTTTGTTTTAGGTTACTGTTGCGTAGCAGACTTACTGTGCAGGGAAGACAGAGTGTCCAAAAATGCACACGATGACTCATAAAAACCATATGGTGGAATTTTGATCATGATTAATGACTGTAAAGAATATTTCGATTACGATTGTGATTTGGCAAAGTCGGGTTTTCTATTTTTAGTGAATCTGTTGAAGTTATTGTTCTCTTTCAAAGAAAGTGTATCCATGATTCTAGGAGGGAGTAGTTCGACCCTAGAATCCAAGGGTGACATTAGCTTTCTATATATGGGGATCATTTTCATGTAAACGGGGTTGGTTGGCAAAATTGGTAGACAACAACTATTGTATGTAATTTGAGTTTTTTTTACCGAAATTTAATGCAAAGGTCCTGTAACTTGACGAAAAGATTCTAGCTGTAGTAGTCAGATGTATTGTGCCTCTTTATTTGCCTATGTGCTTCCTGTCATCTTTATTCATATCTTTTTGTCTATTTCGGAACGAATTTTCGATCCTGTGGATTCGCTACGCTGCGCCCCTTGTTCGCACCACTTAGACAAAACGTTTTCTTCTAAAGCTAACTTTGAATTCGCCCGCAGCGGTGCTCCGAGTTACTTCATGTGTTTTTTCTCCCACCACACATTACAGTTTTACATTGAAGATTGTTGCTCGCCTAGCCTTTTCCTCTCAAATTTAGTCACTGAGTCATTTGTCTCTGTCATTCCCTCAAATCGACTCCATAGCCCAAGTCTTACTTTCTTGCGCCCATATAACCAGAGCCTGTTTTTATCAAAGGTGTTAAATCTAGCCACTGCTTTCAAAGCCATATTCTGCGTGGAGACTGCGCCTTCTGAGAGAGCCCTCTCTAGATCTGAAAGGCTAGTTTATGTTCTCACGGTTGGTTGAAAAAGTTACCTTCGTCGTCTGTTTATCAGTCGAACAGATTTACGGAGTGCTAGCACCTTCAAAAAGAGAGAGGCAAGAACTAGTGCCTTCTAGGGATTATGGAGTCAAGTGGGCGGATTCTTCAAAGGCTACAATTTATTTTTTATAATGCACAAAAGTCTAAGAGGGAGAATGCGTAGGAGAAGTAGTAACTTAAGTCCCCCTGTGCATTTTCCTCAAGAAACAAGATACTAGGGTGTAGGCAATTCTAGGCCCTAACACCTTGCTCTCCCTAGGCTTCTTATGGGATAAAAATTAGGCAAAGATAACTAGGTCAAAACCTTCGAGTGCTAGCAATTTAGGGCTTTAGGGTTTGAGTAGTCACTAGATCAATTAAATGAAAATCTTGGCAAATAGAAAGTAAGAAAGTAGCAATTTAAGTTCCTTACTTCAAGCATTAAGTATGCCATGCAATTTCATAATCTTGTATGAGCAAATAAAACCATACATAAACCATTCAATACATGACAAAAAATGCAGATTTTACTTACTTACGCCAAGAATAATCATGAAAATACCATGCAAGATCGCCATAAAAGCTTCCAAGATTGATCCAACTTGCAAAAATTAGCCTTATACAAGAGTCGGCCTCACAATTTAAGCCAATAGCCTTTACTAGGGTCCAAATTTCAGACCTATCCTCTTGTGTGAGGAGTTGTGTGTAAAAAATGAAAGAACTTGATGTTTATTTATACAAAACCAATGACCTTTAATTAATTTTAGGTCAAAATAAGGCCGACCTGGCCAATTTACAAATAAATTTAGATTTGACATAAATGAAATTAATTAGCATCTAAATACACCTACAAGGGTGACATTGTGGCCCTAAGGTGGAACGTTGAGCCTCAAAGGTAGGGTGCTTGGCCTCCAAAGGCCCCAGATGAATCCCACATCTGCCACTAGGCTCATAGATGCCTCCAAAATGAAAACCCTAGCTCTCGATGACATCTAGGGTCATGATGGTGAATTATTGGGCCTTCAAGGGCCAACATCAATGTGGAAGAGAAAGATCCCCCTGGATCTAGGTCTGTAAGGGTGCCTCCAAAGGAAACATCCTTTTTTTTCCTGGTGCAAATTTTCAATGCCTTCTTACCCCTGGCTGGGGTTACAACATCCATTTGTGGGCTTTAAGCCCCCCATGAAGGTTCGAGCTAATCATTCCCTCATGTGTACCTTTCCACAGGGAAAAGTCCTGCAACAACAACAAGTACACCCTCCAAGGGTTCATAAGTCACGGGGATCATAGCATGTAAATCACATCCATTAATTAATTTACCCAAACATGTGCATCAAACACCCCTTAACCCAGACAACTTCTCAAAGACGTTATGCAATTTGAGAAGTTAGGTGTGGAGAAGGTCTAAGACTGTCCTATTGGGTTAACCTCCCTTAAGTTTGGGGTGTTTCCCAGGTGGGATCCAATCCAAGTCTTGTAAGTGTATGAGGTGGCATGGGGTAAGTGTTTGGGAATGAGGTGTGGTAATAATAGGGAAACATAAATATTACATGTGGGTGCCTTTGTAGAGGGCGAGTTGCACCTTGTCATAAATGCAATTGTTTCCTAGCCCATTCATTGCCTTTTATTCTTAGCTTTAAATCTTTTGATATTTTTCTTTTGTGCTTCAAGGGAAAAGTTGAGGGCCATTGTCCTGGCTTGATGACTAGAGGTGACAGTGGTATACACAAACATTTCACGAAAATGAGAAGGTTGGCTCGTGATGAGACCCCCTTTCTCTTAGCTATGCCACCAAGAGCCACTACCCTGGTTTGGTGACTAGATAGGTGGTAGTGTTATACCGCTACATGCCCATGGTAATAATAGGTCGGCTCGTGATGAGACCTCCTATCCATCAACTAGTACCTTGAGTGTTTATATATCTTATGGATTCCCTTTTCTAACTGAGAAGATTTTTATTGCTTTCTTTGGAATCCCTCGGCAAAGCATCTCAAAGGTTTCAACATTGGCTTTTAACTCTTGCTAGTTACTTTTTCCCTATGGGCCTTTATCCTCCTCTTCCCACAAGGCAAGGTACAACCCTTCCTAGCATGGCTAATCCCAATGCTCAAACAACGATAGGGGATATGGAAGGAATAAAGATGGAAAGTGGTAAGTATGGAGGGAACGAATGGTGACTTTTCACAGACCCGCCCATTGGAAATCCATCCTAAAGCGAAACCAACTTACTCGGGCATTATGTTACCCTTCTAGGTATAAATGAGGCAAAGAGTATAATTTCCAAGAAAACATCATGAAATGAAGAAGGATTTGATACAACATATTCAAGTGCTTCAAAAATAATAGTGATACATACCATGATACCTGAACTCATTACCTCATGGAGCAAGACTCACTGCTACTCTGGGACCAGGTTGGTGGGGATGGATATTTTTGTTGATGAATGAATGGACTACACTAAAGAAAAGAGGGGCCCTCTGGGGCCATGCTCGAGTCGTTTGAATCTCTGTACTCCATGTCTAGGACTTGTGGGCCTCGAGACGTGATCTCCTTAGTTATCCCTAGGGTAGGGGATAACAGCTAGCTCCAACTCGGGGACATGTGCTCACCGTAGAGAGCATGAGAACCTCAGCATCTCTGGTATGACATGTGCCTGCTAAATCTCAACAAAAGGTATTAGTAATCCTTAGGGTGGTGATATCACCCCTTGTTCATATATGATATAATAATATAAAGAGCATCTCTAGTCTATAATGTGATCATTAGCATACATATATACATAGTGAAACAATACAATATGAAAATGAAATTACAACTATGCTAACATGATATGAAGATGGTATGTACAATGAATGCAAAATGCCTACCTACTTCTACTTACCTGCTAGTTGAATGCTAGGTGTAGTCATATAAACAGTGAAACCATCCTAGCAATGCCTCATAATACTTGCCTCTGTGCTTCATCATAAACCAAAACAACGACAATTTGAGCACAAAAATAACATGAGTTAGAGCATGTATCATATCATAGGAAATCGTAAAGTCTACCTCATGGAGGCAGGAGGGAGGGACAAAAATATGCCAAGTTACACTTCTAGGAAAGTGCTCAATCCATCTCATAAAGGGATCATCAAAGATCAAAGGCTCAAAAGATTGACTCAAAGAGTCTGAAGATTGACTACCTTGGACATCATCAATCCCCAAAGTCTGAGAAGGGACGAACAAGAATCTATAGGACGACTGACAATTTCTTAAGGGAAAGCTCAAACACTGAGATAATAAACTTCTTCTTAAGGTATTCAACCTACCCTTGAATTCTAAAAGAAGGCTTTTCCCCGGAGAAAACTCAACATGTTTCCCAATTACACCCTTAGTGACATAGCGAGGCAAAGTAGTCGAAGGGAGCTAAAAAACCTTGTCACAAGTACCCTGGTTTGGGAAAGCAATGTCCTCACCTTTATCAAGATCCGAGCACAACGGTGGTTGATAATCTTCTTCATAGAATAAATTCAACGGTTCAAAGGAATACTCATCAAAACACTCAAGGTATGACCGAAAATCATCGGGAGAACATAGAACTAGTTCACCCTTGGAGATGTCTATAACTATATAATTTTCTTGTTGCCAAATGTCAGAATTAGTAGTAACCTCATATGATAGTTGTAAGGGAAACATTTGGAAATGATCATCAATGTCATAAATAGGATCCCCATCATAACCAATTACATCCCATTTACGTCTCCCAACATGTATGAACTCGTCAATATTATTAACCATGTCATTTACTTCATCATAACATGAAGGGCTTAAAGCATCCAAGGGCTCCTCTAACACTTCTTTGCTTTCCAAATCACAAAATAAGGCATCATCAAAATCTTGGAAAGGGAAAAAAATTACTGTATTCACGTCTTCCTGTGCAGGAGCATCAAAGGCTTGGATGACTTCATCAAATGGAAGAGTAGGTATTAGTTCCTCGTCCTCATTATCCTTGGTAGAAGCATGAGAAAATTCTTGCTCTTCCTCATGGGATTGGATACCTTCATTAGGATCAATCTCCTCAACCTCTTGTTAGTCGATGACTTGTTCCCTTCTTTCCTAGAATTCACTAACAAAGAGCTCAAGGGAAACTAATCTCTCTCGACTAAGAGTATCTTTGGTATCTTTGGGGTCATCAACTTTGATTTATGGAGTAAAGTGATGTTCTCCCTTGAACACGGAGATATTTGCTTCAATTTGTATAGCCATGTGATAAGCTTCTTGGATTTTCTTTGGCCCCTTTTTACTCAGGAGAAACCCTAATTGCACTAAGAGTGCATTGGTATAGAGGTAAACGAGGTACTTGTCTTTGGGATGATGGCTTATAGGAATTTGTTGTATCGAATTCTCAAATCTAGTATGGAATTCCCTGACAACCTCATTCTTAGTTTCTTTCATGTACTCAAGCCTTTTTATTAGCATGTGGATATCTTCTAATTTAATACCCCATTTCTTGAGAAAGGTTTTTTCTAACTGGTCCATAGATGTGATGTTAGCATTAGGGAGATCATCATACCATTTCCTAGAATTACCATGAAGAGTGACAGAGAAAAGATTCATTGCCAAATACTTAGCATCATCACTAATAGAGTGGGGTTGAAAGAAAGCCCAAAAATTATCCACGTGATCTTCGGCCCTAACCCCATCATTACCAGTGGATCTAGGGAGCCAATTTTCATACCTCGGAGGCATTTGTCGAGGGTAACCCAGAATTTCACTCATATCTAAGGGTTTAAAATTTCCTGGGTCCCATTGAGAAGCCATGGTCGGCTTTGTCATTAGTGGAGTCGCCAGATAATCCTTCTAGGGATCATCAAAGGGAAAAGAGGGAATCACCCTCAATGGAGTCGTCGGGTAAGCTTTGTGAAATGAAGACTTTGGATAAAAGCTTACCGAAAAATGTCATTCGAGGAAAATTGACTCGATGTTCCCCGGCAATGATGCCAAAAATGTTAATGCACAATCTATACTTGTCCAAATCCCAAGGAGAGTAAGAGATATTGGCGTAACAAACAAGATATACTATCATTGTCACCTTAATAGGAAATCCCTGCTTTTTAGGGATATGCAAGGTCTACCCCAGGGGAGGAATCCTCGATAACCTAAAGGGCTGGAAAACTAAGGTTATGTTCAATATATATTTCCCCCTCTCACTGGTTACCAAAGTCACTAAATTTGTGTCCCAAAGATGAGGTTAAATAAGTGTTTGATGTACCTACCCATGACAAGACAATATAGCATGCGTATACAATAATTCCTGGTACAAATATGATAATAACACCTCAAAAGACAATGGACAATGACAATAAGTGCTAGCTGATATAAATTTATAGCAGTTAATAAGTTTACAACAACAATTGATAAAATGTAACAGCTCAAACAAATACTCCTTAGAATTGTTTGAAAGATAGTAAAAAGATAGCATTTACTAAGCATAATGATAATCAAATGTCATAAGCAACTTCTGAAGTGTTTAGCTAGCATTCAAGGTCAATTATGCAGAAAATTTGTTGCATTTAGATGGTTGTAGCAGTCATTTATAACAACAACAAATAAGTTAGTGATTTAGGCTAAACTAGGGTTAGAAATAGTTAGTAAAATCTTAAGAGAAGAGTGTTTGAGTGTTTAATCAATCCTTCAACAAGAGAGAGGCAATAAATAGTGCATTCTAGGACTTATGGAGTCAAGTGGGCGGCTTCTTCAAAGGCTACAATTTAATTTTGATAATGCACAAAAGTCTAAGAGGGAGAATGCATAGGAGAAGTAGTGCTTTAAGTCCCCCTATGCATTTTCCTCAAGAAACAAGATACTAGGGTGTAGGAAATTCTAGGCCCTAACACCTTGCTCTCCTTAGGCTTCTTATGGGATAAAACTTAGGCAAAGATAACTAGGTCAAAACCTTAGAGTGCTAGCAATTTAGGGTTCTAAGGTTTGACTAGTCACTAGATCAATTCAATGAAAAGCTTGGCAAATAGAAAGTAAGAAAGTAGCAATTTAAGTTCCTCACTTCAAACATTAAGTATACCATGCAATTTCATAATCTTGTCTGAGCAAATAAAACCATACATAAACCATTCAATACATGACAAAAAAATGCAGATTTTACTTACTTACACCAAGAATAATCATGAAAATACCATGCAAGATCACCATAAAAGCTTCCAAGATTGATCCAACTTGCAAAAATTAGCCTTATACAAGAGTGTGCCTCACAATTTCAGCCAATAGCCTTTACTAGGGTGAAAATTTCAGACCTCTCCTCTTGTGTGAGGATTCGTGTGTAAAAAATGAAAGTACTTTATGTTCATTTATACAAAACCAGTGACCTTTAATTAATTTTAGGTCAAAATAAGGCTGACCTGGTCAATTTACAAATAAATTCAGATTTGACATAAATAAAATTAATTAGCATCTAAGGACACCTCCAAGGGTGATGTCATGCCCTTCTATGTTGATGTTGAGGCCTTAAGGTGGAACATCGAGCCTAAAAGGTAGGGAACTTGGCCTCCAAAGGCCCCATATGAAGCCCACATGTGCCACTAGGCTCATAAATGTCTCCAAAACAAAAACACTAGCTCTGGATGACATCCAGGGTCATGATGGTGATGTCTTGGGCCTTCAAGGGCCAATGTCCATGTGGAAGAGAAAGACCCCCCTAGGTCTAGGTCTACGAGGGTGCCTCCAAAGGAAACATCCTTCTTTCTTCCTATTGAAAATTTTCAGTGTATTCTTCCTTCTTGTAGTTACAACATCCATATGTGGGCTTTAAGCCCCCCAAGAAGGTCTGAGCTAATCATTCCCTCATGTGTACCTGTCCACAGGGCAAAGTCCTGCAGCAACAAAAAGTATGCCCTACAGGGGTTCATAAGTCACATGGATCATAGCATGTAAATCACATCCAATAATTAAATTACCCAAACATGTGCATCAAACCCCCCTTAACCTAGACAATTACTCAAAGACGTTATGCAATTTGACAAGTTGGTTTGGAGAAGGTCTCAGAATATCCTATTGGGATAACCTCCCTTAAGTTTGGGGTGTTTTCGAGGTGGGAGCTAATCCAAGACATGTAAGTGTATGAGGTGGCATGGGGAAAGTGTTTGGGCATGGGGTGCAATAATAATAGGGAAATGTAAGTCTTACCTGTGGGTGCCTTTGTAGAGGGCGAGCTACACCTTGTCATAAATTCAATTGTTTCCTAGCCAATTCATTGCCTTTTATTCTTAGCTTTAGTTCTTTTGATCTTTTTCTTTTGTGCTTCAAGGGAAAAGTCGAGGGCCATTGTCCTGGCTTGATGACCAGAGGTGATAGTATTATCCACAAACATTTCACAGAAATGAGAAGGTTCGCTCGTGATGAGACCCCCTTTCTCTTGGTTATGCCACCAAGAGCCACTACCCTAGTTTGGTGACCAGATAGGTGGTAGTGTCATACCGCTGCATGCCCATGGTCATAATAGGTTGGCTCGTGATGAGACCTCCTATCCATCAACTAGTACCTTGAGTGTTTATATATATTATGGGTTCCCTTTTCTTACTAAGAGGATTTTTATTGCTTTCTCAGGAATCATTGGGCGAAGCATCTCAAAGGTTTCAACATTTGCTTTTAACTCTTGCCAACTACTTTTACCCTCTAGGCCTTTAGTCCCTTCTTCCCACAAGACAAGGTACAAACCTTCCTAGTGTGGCCAATCCCAATGCTCAAACAAGGATAGGGGAGATGGAAGGAATAAAGATGGAAAGTGGTAATTATGGAACGAAGGAACGTTGTCTTTTCACAGGCCCACCCAGTGGCAATTCATACTAAAGGGAAACCAACTTACTAGGGCACCGTGTTACCCTTCCAGGTATAAACGAGGCAAAGAGGATAATTTCCAAGCAAACATCATGAAACGAAGAAGGATTCGATACAACAGATTCAAGTGCTTAAAAAATCGGAGTGATACATACCATGATACCCGAACTCATTACCTCATGAAGCAAGACTCACCGCTACTCCAGGACCAGGCTGGTGGGGATGGATATTGTTGTTGATGATGAATGGACTACATTGAAGAAAAGAGGGGGGCTCTGGGGCCATGCTCAAGTTGTCTACCTCTCGGTACTCCATGTCTAGGAGTTGCGGGCCTCGAGACGTGATCTCCTTAGTTATCCCTAGGGTAGGGGATAACAAGTACCTTGAGATATTTTATAAATTTTGATACATGATATGAATGAGTAGTTGTGATGAGTTGAACTAAAGAGTGGTGAACTATTGGAGTCTATTTTACTCATTCAGATTTGAGAATTTTTAATTTTCCTTTATCACAGTGAATTTCTACCCTAAGAAAAGATGGAAAAAAAAAAAGTTGACATAGTTATTCTTGTTTTGTTATTAGAATAACTTGAAACCTACAAGATATAAATAAATGTTCCATTTGATGGAGAAAATGTGGATGTGGATATCCTGGCTTTCTGGAGGTCCATTCCATGTTAATATCTACCTTGAATCAGAATTTGATTAGACAACATTATTAAATTGTTATTGTATTAGATAGAGAGTTAGTAAAAACATGATATGTAAGAGAATGATTTTTCATTTGTTTTTTTGTTTTAGGAGGGAGAAAAATCATCAGAGTTGACTCAACAATACTAACCAAACAACTCACAAAACTCATGTGAATGAAAAGAGTTGCTCTCAAGAAATCACTCTCATTTTGCATGTTAAACCTCCTCCATGATTTCACAATCATTAATTTTTTTTTATTCAAACCTTAAATTTGCGAATCATGTGAAATGTTGAATCTAACTTCTTCTTTATTTGTATTTTGTGTTGTTCAAGAGGATATTATTCCAAGGGGAGTGAAGACGGTTGTTGGTAGCTCCTACAATGTACATGGTGACACACTTGGTTGTTGTAGGCCTTTTAGTAGTTGTAAATATTTTGGAGATATTTGAAGATGTTTGTGCCATCAAAATTAAGTGGCTAAGTCTTAGGAAGAAAAAATATTTTTTGGGCCAAACTCGTAAAGAAATTTGAAGAACTCACTTCATTGAGGAAAGGAATCAAAGAAGCAATTTAATCATGTGATCATATCTAGTCTTCCAATTTAATGGCCAAGTTAGTAACAAATACTCTAATCTTCTATCGAAATTGAAGTGAGTGATGAGTATTATAATCTTGTATTTAAATTGAGTTTTTCAAATTTTTGAGGATGAGATGTAAAATAAATATACTAAATATATAGTTCAATTTATTTACAAATTTTTCGTATTTGTAAAGTTGTTTTTCAATTAAAATTTATAAAGTAATGGTGGTTTCAAATTGTATTACTATCTTAATTAAAATTTGGATAAATTAAGTAAAATAAAACAAAACCAACCTTTGGATGAGACCAATTTTCACTAGAGAATACATACAAACTAAGAACCTAGATGTAACACCTCATTTTCCCCATTATGTAAATATATGTGTAAATGTTGCCATGAGTCATGGCTAGTATGTTTAATGTTTTGCACCTTGATGAACAATTAAAATGACAAAATGGATTTTGGTGATAAAAGAAAATTGATGATGGGTGGATCACTTACACAGAAAATGATGTCATGAGAGGGAATGGTGAGGGGAAACCCTTACTAGTTGAGGTGACCCCTGCCAGTCAATACCCTACTGAATTAAAATATTCAAACCCAGAACTGTCCTCTATCCCAGAAAATTTATTTACCACTCAAGTTGGTGGTTGAGTGGTCCTCCTCATAAATCAATGAGATAATGGGAAGAGTACCCATCTGGAAGTTTATGATATGACCCACAAATTTGGGGGATTTGACCCACGAAATCTTGTGGCAGAAGGCAAGAAAATGAGGAAATCGCGGGCAGAGGAGAGAGGACACACACGGTTGGGTCTGGGGACAAAATTTGAGTGGAGAAGAGTGTGTGAAGCTTCTTTTGTTCTTAGAAAACGAAGGGAAGTAAAATTTTCTAACTTATGGGTAAGAAAATAGCAAATACATTCTCTATACCAAGTTGATAAACATGGTTGTGAATTTGGGTATTTAGTCGTGATTCCCTTAGTCAAGAACATGCCCCCTTGCTTGGTGGAATAG
>SNQJ01S0021250.1:8826-23619 GCA_010110895.2 Picea sitchensis | reverse complement strand
TGACATTTTCTTTATGAATACAACCATGAACTTGTAATATAGATTTTCCACATGAAAATAAACTCTTGGTGATATATTTATCCTTACTCTTTGTATGAGACCACTTGTCTAAAAGTAATTTTTCAAGTGCTTCCTCAGAAAGTGATATCCACTCAGAATGGTGAAATGATTGACACCATATGAGAGCGTCATCTTCGAAACCCCAGTCTACAAAAGATTTCCACTTCCCTTTCTATAATGACTTGTGGGATTGTATAAATTCTTCAATACTAGGGTCATCATTTCTTCCAGTGAAAAATAACATGCTTGGAATAAATCTTCAACAAACACTAAAGTTAAAGATAACTTACTGCAGAAAATCGCGGTTTTTTCCGAAAAAAACTTGAAAACTGCTGAATTTAAAATGCTCATAACTTCACTTCCCGGACTCTGTTTTTTTTTTTTAATTGGGTATTTTTACGAGAGGAATTCAAATATCCAATTTGTTTGGCCAAATTCTACACAAAAAATTTCATATTTGAACCTGAAGTGTGCCACCCCTTTTTTTTTTTTTCCTAGAAAAAAATCTGCAAAAAGAGTAAAAATTATTCCCTTCTTTGGCCAAGCAAAGTGCTTTGATACCACTTGTTAAGTACTTGAATAGATCTGAAGATAAATCTCAAAATAAACCCACAATATCAAGAAGAAGAATCCAAACCATTCACCAAAATATTGAACAATAGAAATAGTCAAAACCCTTGAGGTAGGGTAACACCGTATATTAATCGTTAAGGAAGGATAACACTCCTCAAGCAATACTTGATACATTCACAATATTCTTCACTATGTTTCATTACATTGTTTACTCTTCTTCATTACATTCACAATATCTCCTAGGAACCTTCTAGAGAGCCTTCTCACATTTATTACATTTAACTACCATAATGGGCCTTTATTAATATAGTGGATCTAGTCCACCTTACATTGAATGACCACATTCTTATATATTAAATGACTTCCACTAATAATACATAACCACATTCCCATTGGGTACCTCCCTAGGTATACTACAGTCAAAGTCTTCATAGAACATATGAAATTATGAATGTGTAATCTTTATTAAATGAAATATTGACCATAACCTTGGTCTCGTAAGCTTAGGCTATTTATTTGAGAGGATAAGGTACTTAGGCTATTTATTTGAGACGATAAGGTACTTAGGCTATTTATTTGAGACGATAAGGTATTTTAACATGAGGAATATGTAAATCAAATGAAATTAGGAATATGAGTTTTTGTATTTAATTTATGTCTTGTTAAGACATGGTAAGAATGTAATTCTTACCTGGATTTAATCAGTAAAACCATGTCCAAAGGTAAAAACTTGAGATAGTGTCTCTTCTCTAAATAATAGTAAAGATTTGCTTGAAAATAGGTGGGTAGTAAGTTATCGTAAAAAAACAGAATGAACCGGTTTCATAAATCCCCAGTGCATTTATAATAATAAAAATAATATTTAATTCTCCCACCCGGATATCACATATTGGGTGATGGGGAGTGAATGAGCTTGGAGTCCGTAATTGACCCGGGGGTCGACATGGCCGATAAAAGTTTATAATGCAAAATCCCCACCGAGATATTGAGTACCAGGAGTTTAAATAGTTAAAGTGCATGTGACAAGTGAAATCCTTAGGGGGTGGTATAAGGATAAATAAATTAATATATTAAAACCTAGGTACATTATTAATTTGAATATCAATATTGCTTGGAAATGGTAATATTCTATATTTGATATACCTAGGGGTGGTTAATTAAAATAATTAACATTAAACCCTATCGGGATGTCGAATTCCCAAAGCAAAAAGGAGAAAGTGAATCCTCGGTATTTACCGGCCCGATAAACTAAACTAAGTGTTGGGTTATTTTTATCAGTTGGGTGAGCAAAAAGAGGACCCTTGATTGCTTAGTTGGACTACTTAAACAACACAAAACAATGGTTAGTAAATTAGTGGGCCTGCAAGCAATGAAACATATATCAAAGCAAAATAAAATGATAAACAAAGAAACATGAATTAAACAACTATCAACAAGAGATGCAAGTCATTGAACACAAAGTTTTGTTACCCAATAGACAATAGTCTTCTAAAATTGAGAACACCAAGAGGAGAAATATGGGATTTATGAATCCCCTATTCCTCCCAAGGGAGGGATCTTGAATCCCTCAACTTAGAGCTTCTACTCTCCTATTCTAACTTGACAATGGTGAAGAAATGTATGGAAAAGAGGAGGAAAGGTTTCCCTTTGCTATACTTGCTCAAACTATTATTGAGAGAACAAATGGCTTCTCCAAGAAGATTTGAACAACATAACACTACCATAAACTTATTCTTTTTTTTCATACAATGATCCTCTATTTATAGTATGATGGCTAGATATTTCACAACTAGTTTCAAATGTGAATGGGGAGGCCTTTGGTGGTATCTCCCATCCTTTCAGTGATCTCAAGGCGGAATTTTAGGGCGATTTTGGGGTATGGGTGAGATCCACTTCATCCGAGAAGTGGTTGAGGCCTCACCAAAATCATCAATGCACCGTTTTCACATCCCCGCGGGTTGCTTGATTGTCAGCCATGTGGATCACGCACTGTGTGCGTTGTACATTATGTTAGCCTGTGTGTGTTGTCTTTGTTGAATGTGCACGAAAATTAAGGATCTTTTTGCATATTTTTGTGATTATCTGGCCAAATTGATTGTGATCCTTATGTAATTATTGGTTGCACGTTGTATTTATGTTTATTGTTTCTTCATCTGTTGTCTGTATTTATATTAGCAATTTTTTGGTGATAATAGATACCCCCTAATGTAAGAGGTTAGGAGCATACGTAAAGCCGAAATACATCGATTTTTCTTTCTGCTGAAATTTCCATAAGAATAGGAGAGTTGTAGTTGTTGGTAAAAAGGACGGTGAGAGCGGCCCATTGGAGGAAAAGGAGATTCTAACTAATGCCAACATTCTCTGAAAAACTGAAATGGAAAGTTGTGTACAAACGAGGCGGGCACGCCCCATGCTCATGTCATGAAACCAGAATAATATGATTGTAACTTAAAATTGTTGATGAAGTGGAATGAACCGGATCCGAATCGAGAACTAGAAAATTGTGTAATCTGTCGATAATTCAGAGACATTGATGGCCTACCAAATTCATAGGTCTTCGACGAGTACTGAAAATTGCAATGGTCACATAGTAAGACCCACCATAATATGAAACTTAGTTGGAGTCGAATGTGATGGAGATCAATGACATCAGAAATAAATGATGACTCTTTATGTGTCATCTGAGACTACTCATTGATAGTGGAATAAGAGCCAAGATACTGCCACCTTCCTGGAAACTTGTGTTGATGTCGACAGGGAAGGGGACACAACTGTGAGAAGCAAAGGACTTCTTGACATTGGTTTGATCAAAATGGTATCAGGAACTGTATGGAGGAAAAGATGGATGAACTGGTGACATGGATGAAGCTCAAACTGTATGAGACGTAAGAACTTCCCTTGGTTGTGGAAAACTGGAATGATGGCAACAAACTTAAAACATGATCTGGTGTCAGGGGGACGACCAAATATTGGGTTAATTGTGTTGAATGAGTGAGACTGCAAAGGAGTGGATGATAGGTCAAAATACGGATTTTTGGGACAAGGGTGTCAATGATAGTCGAAATTTTGGCCATTATAAGGGTAGCTTTGCAGAGATGGTAATGAAAATGAAATGCCCCAACCAAGGGTGACATGGGTTATTGTGTGCCCAGGAAAAAGATGCCACTAGTTGTGATGGAAAAAATCTATTCTACGTGCTGAAATTTGAAATGTGATTTATACAATTAAAAAATAAATAAAGAATAATTGGGTTGAAAGTACACGTACAGAAACAGTTTCCCCAATGAAATATGGCTTGGCCTCATGGGGCGCAAGTAGGGAATGTAATTGATGAAGGGCATGGATGGGTTTCTGTACCAGATAGATGGATGGAGGATGAAATTGCAAATGGGCAATTGATGTTGGATGATATGGAGGGTTCATGGTAATGTGGAGGTGCATTTAATGTAACCAAGAACGTGATGTGGGAGTCCATAATGAGGTGGTTATCATGATGACGAGGAAGAAGCATGGGGTTCTTACTCTAGGGTGTAACACTACCAGGACTCCCAAGCCTAATGGATAAAACATCATGAGTGTCAATATGTGAAGGGTAAAATATATGTGGGACAAATCATGGAGGTGAGAATGCTATCTGTCGATAGTACCTGAATGCAATGGAGGTGATGGTACTGCAGAGTTGGGTGTGGGGATCCTAAGGATAAATTTCAAGGGGTATTGCTGGGATATGCAGTTGTTTCCAAAGGGCATGAGTGCATGTCAGTTTTGATCATATACTTGAAGAGGCCGTGGGGTGGCTCATACTGAAGGTGTTAATGAGGTCGATGATAAGTACATGCATGTGAAAAACCAAATACCCAACGTGAAAAATATCTGAAAATAAAGAACATACGACAATTATTTGATAATCATGCTAATGAGTGTGCATACCTATTATTTTAACATTGGCAGAAACAATGGTCCCTTGATGAAAATTTTGGGTGACCCCTAAAGGAGGCCAAGGAACAATGAGTTCCTAGAAGAGATAATCTTTAAAGGAGGGTAGGTAACGATGAGTGTCTGGAAAAAGGCACTCCCTGAGGGAGGCCACGGAACCATGGGTTCTTGAAAAGGCACTTCTTGAAGGAGGCCAGAGAACCATGGGTTCCTGAACAAGGCACTCCCTAAGGGAGGTCACGCAACAATGGGTTTCTGAAAAAGGAACTCCCTGAAAGAGGCCAAGGAACCATGGGTTCCCGAACAGGGCACTCCCTAAGGGAGGCCACGAAACAATGGGTTCTTGAAAAAGGCACTCCTTGAAGGAGGTCGGGGAACTATGGGTTCTAGAATAAGGCACTCCCTAAGGGAGGCCACATAACAATGGGTTCCTAAAAAAGGCACTCCCTTAAGGAGGTCGGGAAACTATGGGTTCCAGAACAAGGCATTCCCTAAGGGAGGACACAAAATAATGGATTCTTGAAAATGACACTCCCTAAAGGAGGTCGAGGAACTATGGGTTCCCGAATAAGGCACTCCTTAAAGGAGGCCAAGGAACAATGGGTTCTTGAAAATGATACTCCCTAAAGGAGGTTGGGGAACTATGGGTTCCCAAACAAGGCACTCCTTAAAGGAGGCCAAGGAACAATGGGTTCCTAAAAAAGGAACTCCTTGGAGGAGGCCAGGGAACCATGGGTTCCCAAACAAGGCACTCCCTAAAGGAGGCCACGTTTTCCTGTGGGGGGGGACTGAAAATGACCAAGGCTAAGGGGGCCTTGCCACAAGAAGTAAGGAAACTATCTTGGTGGATCATTCTAATTAGGCCATGTGGCTTGTAATCACATGATGTCTGGGGGCACTGAACACAAAGTTGTTCTATAATGGTTCCCATGAAGGGTATAATGTGAGCTAGTGTTGTGTCGAGAGTTAGGTCTTATGGGACTACGGTGGGAAGTGGTATTGCCCCCTGTATTATCATATGAGGACTAGGGGAAGAGTTGTTACAAAATACCCAAGATAATGGACCAAAGGTAAAATAACAGGCAGTTTAAAGTTGAACATCCACCAAAGAGGATCTGAAATAATGTATCTGATCCATTATTTTGTGTAATATCGCTAGGGGGGTTTGGGACTTTAAATTGTATGGAAACATCTCTTATATGGGCATGATTGGTCACCATGGAACTAGAGTCCACAACCTCCTTGTCAGTGATAAGAGATGATCTTATTTGAGAGGGAGTAATGACCTTATCAAGGGAGATAATAGTATAGGGTTCATTGCCTGAATTGTTAGGACCCTACCAGAAGTGGATATGAGAACCTAAATGGAGGTTATCACTAGAATTCATGAAATAAGTAATGGCCTCAAAGAATTCTTCATCTTCTGGGAAGAATTTAGTTGAGAGTTCATGGTTTCTTTTGGGTTTGGGGGAAGAAACATGCATGGATTCCCCAAAGGATGAACGAATCCACCCATCCTCCAAGCCCAAGTGGTGAGAAGGTGGTTCCAGAGGCATGGGATTATTTTAAGGGGGAGTGTATGTTACACAACCAGTGGCAGTGGACACATAGTGTGTGGACTCAATGTGAGCAACATGATGTGAAATTCTATTATGAGAATCATGAGGGGGGGAATCAGTGTAGGAGATTTGATCGATGGTGATGATGCGTCCCTCGTGTGGGAATATCATGACTCGAAAAAGTGAAGACAGCACAAGACGCACAGCATAGATGATATCACGACTCAGGAGAATATTGCAATCCACCAGACCATCCATGACAACAACATTGATCAAAACCATCTTACCACCTAACTCAATGGGGAGATTAGGTAAGATCCCTAAGGGGGAACAAAGTCTACCATCAAAGGCTCTTAACTCATTCATCGATGGGATAAGAGTAGGGGAACCTAGTTGTTTCCAAGTTTATAAGGACATAATACATGAGGATTCCCCATCATCTATTGTACACCGATAAACTATAAAGTTCTTAACGATGACCCGTATTTGAAATGGGGTAGAATATGGCAGGCGTGCTTGGATAAGTTGATCCCAATCAAGGGTGATGGCCCGTGATGGGTGTGGGTATACACTTCCATTTTCATTAGAAGGATAAGGTCTAGTATACACTGCGGTACTAGAGGTGGAAGGGGTGCCCCCAAGCCTATATGACTGAGGCTCATTCGTGAGGTAGATTGGGTGTGAGGAGAGGTTACCCATGAGAGGGGTAACAATGATGTCGAGGTTAATGGAACTTCACTTGATGGAGTAATGGGTGCATGTTGGGTGTTAATATGTCCCTAATGGGAATCAGGTTTTTGAGAATTGAAGGTGTTTGAGGTTGCATATAGTTTTGGGGTATTTGTGGGGGTCCTTGTGGTGCAGGGGGTCGTTGGGTATTCATTGACTCTTTCATCCGTTTGTACTCAACAATTTGGGGGCAATGGTTGATGTAGTGGCCATATTCGCCACACAATGCACAAGGTAAATTGGTTTGAAGTTTATTGTTCCTTCCTTAGCGTGGTTGTACATTGTTATTTCCCCCTTGGGGGTTTTGGTTGGCCTCGTTGTTGGGGGTTGCCCCCTTATCCTTGGTTTCTATTCTTTCCCTTTCTGGTTGTTGTTAGGTTGATGAGGGGTATTGGTTGTGTTCAATTGTTTGAACGTTTGAACTTGTTGAAGAGGGGAAGGTTGAATAAAATTTACTCCTACATGTTGTTGTCCATGTGGTGGAGCAACGGGTTGGGGAGGGCCAGAGAAGGGGTAATATGGATTATTTTGGGGAGGTCCATATTGATTATATGAACTGGAGAGGCCCCCACTAGTGTTGTTATGATATGATGTGGTTGACAACGGGCCTGGATGTGGTACATGCATAGGGTTGGGGGGTGTCGGTACGTGTGGTCCCATTATGGGGGGGAGGTGCCATGAATATTGGTTGAGGGCGTGGAGGAGGATAATATGGGGTTCCTCCATATGGTGGTGAGTATTGAGTGGTCCCAAACGTGGGTACCGATTGAGCGTGTGGGTGTGTATGGGCCATGGACCCAATCAACCCATCGACAATGTGCAATGTTTTAGGTTTGTCTTGACCAAATGGTAAAGGGAAAGGAGCATTGGGAAACACAATATATAGATACCCTAACTAAGAGTAAATCAAGTCAAACTCTTGGTCCTTAGTGATGGCCTTGTCTTCAGTTTGAGAGAAAGTAGTTGCGACATCTTTGGCGAGGAGAGGGACTAGCGATTTGAGGAACCAATCTAGTCATTGTTGATGGGTGGTATCTTCTTTTCAAATACTTCTTCTTCTTCGCCATTCATGGATGTGATTGGTGATACGGATGGCCAAGCCTTGTTTGAATTCGGATAGAATTTCCAGTCGGTGTTATGGCGCACTGGGAATTAGAAGAAGGGTAAAAAGGCCTTTGCTAATGACTCAAAGGTTGAGTGGGACCCGACTTTCTCATCCACATACCATTTAGCAGAGGGACTAGTGAGAATTCTTTGGAACAGTCGTAGGCGAACAAAATCTTCCGTAATGCTATTGGAAGAACATCACAAGTGAAAAGGCATGATGTGATTAGCAGGGTCTTCTCCAAGTTTGCCTTCGAATTTGGGAATATCGGAAGGTAACTTGGTGGGCATATTCTACCAAGTGGGGTCGTGTAATATGGGATCATTCGTCAATTTGGTCAAGTCTTGGATGTTAAGAGATGTCGAGTATGGCATGAATGGGGGTGTACTAGCCATGGTATGATGTGGTTGAGAAGATGTTCCTTGTGATGATGGTTGGGAGTTTGTACCTTGTGAAGAAGGTTGGGCTCCTCCTCCTTGTGGTGGAGGAATAGTGGGTGAGTTGTTATGGTTACTGGTGCCCAACAAGGTGGATCCGAGCAAGGTTGATCTTAGAACCGTGGCACTTACTGGTGTGTGTGATGGTTGTGTTGATGTGTCAGCCAAATGGGGGATACCTCCAAAGATTGGGGGGAGGTTTCTCAAGTGCCTAGAACGGCGGGGATGTTGTGGTTCTCGTATGCTTCTGGGATACGTGTGGATGTGTGTTGATGGTGATGAGGAGAACTGATAGAATAAGTGCTTTACAAATTATTGAAACAATGTATTCATAAATTGCATGTAATCAAATGGTGACAATCGTACATATAACAACATTGTAACAACATTGTAACTGGTAGTTTGGTTGTTTTTTTCGGACTCCACATGGGGGAATATAAAAAAGAATGCATGTGTCCTATCTGATGTAACATCCTTCATCTCAAATAGTATTGGGCCTCCAGAAAAGAACTCGACAATGGGGTTGGAACCCACTTGACGAGATACTAGTGAAGGGATGAACAATTAGTTATAATGAGGGGTGAAGGGAGTATATCCCAGAAGTACTGGTGATATTTCCCAACAACCATTCAAAATATGATTGAGGTGTGATTGTAGCCCACAACCAACACCTTGGGTAGATAATACCTAGAATTTTTCCACTAAGTCACCTCGATCAAGCGCGACATTTAGATTTTTGGCCTCAAAAATCGGTCAAAGGCTGGATGCTTTCTAAGGGTTGGGTGACCCAAGAAGGCACTCACGGATCAACTGGACCTCGACCTTCGACCCTTCACGGGTGTCTCCCTACCTTATGGTGTATGAATGCTTGATTGGGAGGATTTCGGTATCCTCTTTCGCAACTTTCTAAGTTTCAATGAAAAAATGACGATGGGAAGTTATTTGGATGCCTATCCCCAAAATCATAACTTAGACTACCAAATTCTTTTGTGTTCATCCTATGAAGGTTAGAAGTGGGTTTATTATGGTTGATTTTAGGATGTGAGAGTGGGCTGTGAGATTGGCGTCATGGGCCAACCTCGTTGATTAAAAATGGTGCGCACAAAAATATTTTTACTAAACAAATGAATCCCTTCTGATCTTCCCAAATCGCTTATGAGCGTGAGAAAAGCATACTATGGTTTCAGGTATCTAATGAAAAAAATTCTTTTGAATATGTGATGTGTGCAAGAAGTGATGGTGAGTGATGAATTTTAATAAGTTAAGTGAGCAAATTTTGGCATGTGGACATCGCTTGGTCCTGTATAATTGTTGCTTACTTATAACTTACTAGATTTCACAAACAATTCTTGCAAAAATTGACAAAGCCCTAGGTAACTAGCATGGTGGACATGTGAGTCCTTACTCTTTATCTTTAATCTCCCTAGAATGTTATATATTCTAAAAAAGCTTAGAAACTATTCCTATATTGTGAACATGTGGGCATGTGTGGGCCCTTACAATGCTTTAAACTTCCTAAGTGATTTACTCTAAGAATTTGAAATTATCCTTAGATTGTCCACTTGTGGGCATGTGTGGTCCCTTACAATTCTTTGAGATTATGTTTCAAAAACAAGCTAAGAGGTATTGGCCTCGCTTAAAATGGTTGATTTTTAAAGGGAGGTGGAGGTTTCTTCAAGCAATCTCTTCTTTTCATTTCCAAGATCACACAAAGGTGCAAAGAAAGAGCATACTCCAAGATTATTTGAATATCCTTCTAGTCCCGAATTAATGTGATGTTTTTGTAAAAGAAAATCTTTTCGTGAAATTCAAATGCTAAACTTTAAGCCATCCATGTGGCAACCAAGGAAATCAAAAGATATTATGGTTCTTTTTAATCCCCCTAGAAGTATATGTGTGACTAAGTTATCTATGCAAGAATGAATCTCAAGCGTGCTTGTTATGGCTTTTACAAGGTGCATAAAAGAAATCTAAGCTATTGGAAAGAAACATAGCCTCAAAAGCCCTTACAATATGGTGAAAAAAAGCTTTTGTGTGGCTTTATGCATAGATAGACGTGCAAAGTTCACAGACCGCGTGAAATGAAAAAGAAGCAGATGCACAGTTCCGCTCATACCGCACGACTGTTTCGCCCGAACCCGCGCGCATGCAGGAAAATGGCGGGCCAAAAATTTAAAATGAAATCCTCTGACATAGGGCTGAATTACAGTGTCTGAAGGGTAGGTTGAGTTGGTTTTGGACCCTGCAAACACCAGAAACTGAGAATAGAAGGTCTAAGAGTCCAAAGGGGGACGAATTTGATCCCCAATCCCCAGTATGGTCGCCAAATTATTGGGTTCTTTTTATAACTTGGGTGAGCAAAAAGAGGACCCTTGATTGCTTAGTTGGACTAGCTAAACAACACAAAACAATGGTTAGCATGTTAGTGGGCCTGCAAGCAAAGAAACAAATATCAAAGAAAAAGAAAATGATAAACAAAGAAACATGAATTAAACAACTATCAACAAGAGATGCAAGACATTGAACGCAAGTTGTTACCCAATAGACAATAGTCTTCTGAAATTGAGAACACCAAGAGGAGAAATGTGGGATTTATGAATCCCCTATTCCCCCTAAGGGAGGGCTCTTGAATCCCTCAAGGTAGAGCTTATACTCTCCTATTCTAACTTGAAAATGGTGAATAAATGTATGGAAAAGCTTCCCAAGAGGTGGAAAGGTTTCCCTTTGCTATACTTGCTCAAATTATTCTTGAGAGAATAAA
The DNA here is from genome assembly GCA_010110895.2 of Picea sitchensis. Classification (NCBI taxonomy): domain Eukaryota; kingdom Viridiplantae; phylum Streptophyta; class Pinopsida; order Pinales; family Pinaceae; genus Picea; species Picea sitchensis. The sequence continues at coordinate 12,459 of SNQJ01S0021250.1, read as the reverse complement.
TGGATTCTCCAAGAAGATTTGAACAACATAACACTACAATAAACTTCATCCTCTTTTGCATACAATGATCCTCTACTTATAGGAGAATGGCTAGATATTTTACAACTAGTTTCAAATGTGAATGGGGAGGCCTTTGGTGGTACCTCCCATCCTTTCAGTGATCCCAAGGCGGAATTTTAGGGCGATTTTGGGGTATGGGTGAGATCCACTTCATCCCATAAGTGGTTGAGGCCTGACCAAAATCATCAATGCGTCATTTCTCCATCCGCGTGGGTTGCTTGATTGTCAATCATGTGGAGCGCGAACTCTATGCGTTGTATGTTGTGTTAACCTGCGTGGATGTGCGCGCGCTGTCTTTGTTGAATGTGCGCAGAAATTCAACATCTTATTGCATAGTTTTATGATTATCTGGCCAACCTGATTGTGATCCTCCTATAATTATTGGTTGTATGTTGTATTTGTGTTGATTGTTTCTTCATCCGTTGTCTGTAATTATATGAGCAATTTTTTAGTAATAACACTAAGCAAAAATGTCATTACGTGGGATAATAAATTAATGAGGTTTAATTAACATTAATGAGGATTAAATAGATGAAATCCTAAGGCATGAGATTATAACGTAATGATTAATTAACGTAATAATATTATTAGGCGTGAACGGTGCCAATCTGCATGTGCCACGTGTCAAGCTAGGTGGCAAGTCCCAATTTGGGCCACATGTTCAGTGTTGATGATTGCAACTATGTGAAACACTCTCCAGGACAAAAACCTGAGAGAGAGCCCCTAAGAGGGGTGTGTGGTTCCTATCTGAGACAGAGTTGGATTGTAGAGATGGCCTCCTCCTTGCAGAGAGTTGAGAATAACTCCAGATGGTTCTCCTGTGTAACGCAATGAGAAAGGAGATCTGCAGAGTTGGACGTGCATGTGGTTGAGCACAAGGTGAACGTGTGAAATCCCAAAGTGATGGGTGCATCATCATGAGAATAGAAATGAAGATGATGTATTAGCCTCCTCTAAGCAGAGAGTTGATGAGAAACTCCAAATGAATTTCCTATGTAATGCAGTGGGAAAGAAGATCTATTGAGTGGACATGCCTGTGGACGAGCACAGGTGAACATGATCCTAGTGGCTGAGCACTAGTGAAGAAGTGGTTCTTCTGTGTAATGCAGTGAGCCATAGATATGGACATCCCTATGGATGTGCCCCTAGTGGATGAGCACTAATGGGTGTATAAGATCCCTTGCTATATTGTTCAAGAGTCAGACCTACCTATAACCCTAATTGTAATGTAAAGGGTACATGTCGGCCCAACCTTAATGTGACATCTAATTAATGTAAAAGATAATTAATATGGTTAATATTAATTATATTATAAGATAGAGAGATCGGCCCTGTTGTGCCAATAGACACTCTTGTTGACACGTTCAGTCTAGTTTAAGTAAAGGTAAATTCCCCATTGAGGAATCATATCTTTCATGTGAGTTTGGAAATTTCAGCAAGTACATCTTCTTGGAAAAGGTGCACACCTCTCTTGGGCGCTAATCTTCTAGGGTTTGAGCACCCTCTTGTGTGCTAAGTCTTATTGGTGGTGAAGGTCTTTCTCTTGAAGAATATAGCAAAGGATTTGGTTGGGTTTTCTTCCCTTGTTGAGAAGGGTTTCCCAGGATGCTTCTTGTGTTCTTGTGCATGGTGTTTCTTCTTGTGATCTTGGTTGTAACACCCCTTTCACTCACTACTCTGTAGGTGTTACTACGCGGAATAACAACATTCTCACTAATAATTAATCACATGCATTTAAAACAAGTTAAACACATTCAACACAGAGTATTCATACGAATGATTGCCATAATCAACAATCAGTACTATTTAATATTAATTCATATACACAGCAGAATTCATGATAACATAAGCAACACAGTCATGCAAAACATGATTAAAGCATAATCAGGTACTTATCTTTGAAACAGTGGCAGTTCCACCAACCAAGTGCAGGCCTTCCACGAACTTCCCAACCTTAGACCGCACTACTCATCAGCTCAGCAGTGGGTCACCCCCGAGCTGAGACTAAGCTCCACCCCAAGGAAGGGAATCCTAGGCTAGGCTGAGGTTACAGGGAAAACAACATAGAAATCCGAAAGGATTCTTCCCAAGATGCCATCTTACGCCCACTACTACCAGACTCTCATTCCCCACATGTATGTTCCGCCCAGGAGTATACACCTTCACAAGCACAGTCCATCGGTGCTAACCTCCCTCTCTGGGTCTCGGCAACAGGCCAGATCAAGAAGTCTCAGAGCCCGAAGCTGGTGCTGGGCACTCTCTAGAAGAAACCGCTTCCCATCAAACTCTCTCACCTGGAGAGAATTGCCCACAGGCCTGACAACCTGCCTCTTCCAACAACAGTCACCTCCCTCACCTGGAAAGAGGTCATACACAGGTTCACTCACAAATTGCACAGGCCAGCAAGCCACGCATAGTCCAGCTCTGCGTGGCCACCACAGCTAACCAGAAAAACAAACACGGACTTCCCAAACAAGCTTAGCAATGGCGCAAGATCTCACAAGGTTGGTTCTCGAAAATGTGTGACAAAGAATCCACGGAGGGAATGACACAGGTTCCACGGCTCAAAACGGAGAGGGTGAACATGGCCTCTTCAGAAATGAACACATGCTTCTCGGCTTTCAGAACAGAGAGTATACACGGGTTTTTTCAGAGCCAAACATAGGATTTTCGGCTCACAAGGAAGCACGAGGGTTCTCTGCAGAGCTCGGGTCGGTCGTACTACTCAGAGCCCGTACACGCTCAAGCAGTCTCGGTGGAAATGGGCGAGGAGCCCTCTCACGGCTCATCTTGGCCATTTTATTTGCATGGGTCGGGGCTGACACTTGTCGCCCTAGAGACTGCATGCATTTACCCAGCATGCATCACCTTCCTCATGGTTAGGAACTTAGGATAAAATATAAATGGCACATGTTCTTTTTGGAATAATAATAAAATATTATTCACAGGCTTAAGCCCCCTAGGCTAAACACTTATCCCCTTTTCCCACCTTCCATCCCCTAATCCCTTGCATTCTCTGTGGAAGCTCAGTCCCCCTTCACTCATTCATCGTGGTCGGTCTGCACTTGGCGGTGTTTACAATTTTATTAAATGTTTTGCATACATACAAGTACAAAATCAGGCCCTTGGCCTCCAACCCTTAGGCTCTCTGGCCTAACAATCACATAAGCCCATTGACTTATACAAACTTGGCTTACTAGCCTATAACACATATTTACAATTCATTTCATACATCATATTTACAACTGGGTTCGGCCTTGAGGACATTACAATCCCCCTCCCTTATTTTTGCATTGTCCTCAATGCAACTTTACACAGCATCTGCAAGCTTTTCAAAAAATTTCAAAAAGATGCAGGTACTCTGCCCGCATAACATCTACAGGACCGTACCAGGTCCACTGGACCTTTACAAGCTCTATAGCTCGATTCTGGAGCTGTTTTCTTTTCCTGTCCAATATGCGCACATGATGCACTTGCAGGACACCTTCTGGTTCCACCTGAATCACATTCCAATCGATAACATGATTAGCATCAGGTACATATTTCTTAAGCAGTGAAACATGAAACACATTA
>SNQJ01S0021249.1:77094-101282 GCA_010110895.2 Picea sitchensis | reverse complement strand
AGTGTTAATGGGGGTAGATTTGTTGGAGAAAGGGCATTGATGCATCCCTGTAAACCAATATGAGGTGTGAAACAAATTGAGATATGTAACGAATTGAGATTTTATAGAAATAGATGACATGGACAATGATTAAGGGATTTAGGTCTTCCCTTAAATGGAGCATAAAAAGAGGTTGACCTAGGTAGCGACCTATAGTAGAATAGATAGACTTGATCACCAATAAATGGGAGAGGACGATGAGGAATCTATATGAGGGCATTTTGGGGACCATGGATATAGAGTCATATTCATTTCAAGAGATGCTTTAGGATCAAGGTGACGAGTAAAAAAGGAAATGGGGTTTGCAAATCTCGGGAACCATGATGAGGACCACCATTGGATGGTATGAGTAGGATGCAAATGTCCATCGGATTTTGAAATATCGACATAAACAGATGACTTAGTAAAAATGCTCTGAACAAGGGTGACACACACTATTGCCAAACTAGTAAAGAGATTGTGTAAAACTTGTTGGGAAAAATGGTGGTATGAAATAGAGTTAATTCTCTCCCACTCATTTTGGTGTTTTGATGTTTATTATAGCCTCAATTTCCACCCTAAATGGCCAAAAGAGAATCTAGTAGAAGATGAAAAACAAGACACATCTCTAGCTTGATATTTGGGTCATTTTTTAGGGTTGTCTCTACAACAAGTGATTAGTCATTGGTCAGCTATAGTGCAACCAACGACGACCTATGAAACTTTCTAGATTCACAAAGTTTTGAAGAGGAAAGAAATGGATGAGTTGGTTCTTCATGGAATGAGCCTTGGAACTCACATCATTCAAGTATCGATTGGTCTCTAGAATATCTAGAAGCTCTCACAAGCCTCTTCCAAGGATCTATATAAATAAGGTAAGTCTTGAGCTTGAGGAGGAAGAATAATTTGCATAGTCATGTTGTCCAAATAAAGAGGAGCTTCTCCATTCCACAACAACCACAATCAAATTGTACCTCATTTATTAAGAATCTATGGAGAACAGGAGAAAGGAATAAAGGAGGATGCATATACACTAAAGGTATGATGGTTGATGTATTCTTTGCATTTTGAGATAATAGATCGTTGGTTTTCCCCATAAATATTTGTGGTATGTTCATGAATGTTTAGATCTGATCTTATAATGAATAGATTAGTTTAGATCTGAATTAAATTGGTAATTTCTAACGATTACACTACTACTGGAAATGAGATAAATGATCAAAATCCGCATATAAATGACCTTTTTTGAGTTGGTGACCACTAGTCGTTAATTAGTAGTCACTTATCACACGACCAAGATGTGGTCATATTTAGCTTGGTCATTTATAGCTTGTCTTGTGTTCATTAATTTGGTCATATAGTTGGTCATTAATTTGGTCATATATTTGGTCATTAATTGCCACATTTTGGTCGTGTGATAAGTCACTGCTAATTAATGACCAAAGTTTCCATTTTGTCATTTATATGCGAATTTTGGTATTTTTTTGGTCATGTTCTAAATGCTCGTTGCAGGAAGATAATATCCATATGCATGTCCTTCGGCACTTGCATCTGCATTTCGGCTATCTATATTGAAATATTAAGAAGGACAAAATGAGACATCTGGTCATCTCAAAGAAAATAAATAACCAAGCTACCACTTTAATTCATGTGTGTTTTAAGTAATATTGTATAGTGTAGAATGGTATGTTCCAAGTTTCTAACCAATTAGTAACTTTACATAGAATATTTTTGCAGACAAGTATGTTCACCAAGAGTAATCCATGTACACAAACATAACTCAGAAAACAAATGAGAGAAGAAGAGAATAGAAGATTATTAATGATAAACAAAAAAGTACACAAATGGTTTTGCATCCCTCAAGAAGCTATCAATAGTCTCACACAATTCCCAGGGTAGATCTACCTTTCTTTCTCTTAGATCTCTCTATACAATCTGTACACAGTTACAGTTTAGGGATGAATATGTTGATGGTGATCCTAATATTCACATAGAAGTTTTAGATATGTATGGAAAAGGGGAAGGTTGGAGTGCTTGTGATAGGCCTTGAAGAGATGAACTATATAAACTCTAGTAAATAAATAGAGTATATATGTTGAAATTTTTATTTTACTCTTAATGCCATGTGTCCAAGTCTACCAATGAAAACACCATCAAATGTGCCATATGATCTAACCTCTTTGACATAGCATATTGTTGATTTGATTTGACATTTTATGTGTTTGGATAGTATTTATAATGAAGTTCACCCACATCATCACCAAACAACTTCTTCCAACCTTGAGGACCCACATAGTACATTGAAAGAAAGAACATTCATTACCCATAATATCATAAATAAACTACATCTATAATGAAATATATCAAGTATGTCAAATTATAAAATGCTTCATACCACTTGCCACACCCCCACTGGAACCATCACAAAATGTTGCATGCTATATAAAGCAACGATGTAGTTCTGCAACTTCTTCCGCTGGCATATCCCAACGATACCTATGTTTTTTATCATAAGACAAGTAAAAGTCAATACAAAGTCAACTTCAAACAATAGAAGTTGAGCAAGACTTTAAAAATTGCTAGCAAACCCTACCCATTGTCTTGGACACCATAAGCATATGGTGAACCAAATCCAACAGAAAAATGTGTTCCCTTAGGTATTCCTCCTTCACTGTCTACATAATATAGACCAGGGCCCTATGAATTTAAATCCAATAATAACATTATTATTCGTGTTAGCACATAATATAAAAAAAATCCAATGTAACATCAAGTTTTCTATTACCATTTCATCCCATCCAACAATCATTATGCCTATTGACAAGTCCATTCCTTGATATGAGTAGAGGATATTGGACAACAATTTAGAAGTAGTACACATCCTTGATATTCTACTTGCTTGTTTTCCAGCTCATGTCACTGACATTGTTATGAGGAATAAGAAAAGTAAATGTGAACTCTACACAAAACATTGTTAATATCTTCAGGCTAATTAGGAACAAGGATTCCTACAACAAAACAAATACCAAAGCAATTATGATGCATTAACATCATAGATCTCACTAGTGATAATCATGAATCCAAAAAACCTTCATAATGTTATTCAAAAAACCATTTTTCCCTAAACAATTATCAACTTCAAGCAATTCAAAAGGCATAAAAGATCACTTAGTCCCACTATTTTCCAAATAAAAAAGGTGTAAATATAAATTGTTAACATGAAGAGCATCCTTCAGTTTCAAATTTTGAACTATTTATCACTTCCATTCTTCCATCTAGTTTATTTCATTAACATACTACACTACAATCCAAGGAAGCATAGTGACATGTGCAGCATGCCCATAAGCATACATTTTTCCAATGTTCACACTCATGTTCTCCCAATCCATGAGCTCCTTCACATCAAAGTCAAAACACTGAATTAGTAAAGGGTAATTCACGATTAGAAAAAACTTAAATAAGAGAACAATAAAAGAAGAATACCGAAACCAAAAATAATATGAATGTTGTATTCAATTGGTTCTGTGATGGAGACATTTATGTTCCTCCATGATGATCATACAAGCTTGCCTAAAGCATTATGTACCTTACTCTCCTTGTTAGATAATTATTAGGAGTTCATGCAACTTAGGATGACCTTAGGTGTCTTCATAAATGGTGTTTATAAAAAACAATATGTGTTGTGCACTCCTATTTAACACACTTCTCATAAACAAATGAGTTGAATTGCTGTGTGTGTTTGATTGCAAATGAAATAGTTTGCACGTTGAATGATAGAATCACAAGAGCCTGATATATGGCCAATCACAGGACAATACTGTTGAAATACTTAATACACTGGTTGTCAGGTTAGGGCCTAACCCTCCCGGAATGAGTCCTTAAACTTCACAATGATCAGCATAGATGAAATCCGGTAACCATCAAACCAACACTGCAGAAGTTAGCATTTAATCTAGAGAGAGTTGTCTCTATTATAACTCAATCAAGGACTAGTTGGTTATATAATAGGAAAAATGGATAGATATTTAGTGAATAGGGTTTTAAAATATGGTAGGAGTAGAAATTAGAAGCATCCATTGGGCATGGAGTGATAAAACAAGATATCAATTAAAGGTTTTCAAGACCGGTTGGTATGAATAGGTGTTCTCGAAGGAAAGATAGTTGGGATAAACTAATTTCCTTCTCAGTTTCAATTGGTCTTCAAGCACACTGAAGGGAGTGAAGATGAGAAATTTTCCAAAGTCAAGAAGGATCATAGTCAGTAGTCTGATGGCGGTGGAGTTGTTGAAGATTAGTCTCAAGTGGGAGATTGTTTGGTTGTAGCTTGCGATTATCTTCTAATTCATAGGTCTTTGTTCGATCTGTGTTTTATACCCCATGAAGACTATACACCTCGGAATACTGTACACCCCTCCACACATGGGGGTTGTAGGGGAGTCTTTCCCCTTGTGAGGTCCGAGGGCAAGTGGGCCTCGGTGACAGCAATCCCCAATGGGGTTGGGGGAACAAAACCCACGAGGCCCTCCTTGTAAATGTATGTTAATTTCATGATAATCACGGATGGATTCATTATAAGATTAGCGGATCTAGGTTAGAAGTTAATGTTAGGGTTTTTTTTTTCCTAGAAGCAGCCTCTTTTATGGGGAGTGTATTGCGATTATTATTATCATTGTGAGTATTGTATTCTTAGAGGAGATTGTGAGAGAAATTAGAGGAAGTTACAACGAGTGTGGTGTAGGTCATATCCCTTCATTTTGTTGGATAATAAAAGGAAGGACTTAGCAATTTCTATGGTGGACATAGCCCACACTAAATTGAATTCATGTATATCTGTGTCTCTATTGCATTGTGTATCTTTTTGTGTTTATTTCCACATTTGTTTTATTTTATTGCTTAAGTGATCTGTTTTTCTAACAATTATCATGATTGATGGGTTGTTGTATTTTATACTTGTTGACAAAAACCTTTTCTTTGGGTGACAAATACAAATCATGTTTGTGTGTATGAACAAAGAGTTTAGAAAATTAGAATGAACTTCATTCCAATAGCTAGTATTAAAGAATATTGCTATGTATTTTTGTTTGGAAAACTAAGAAACATGTGTACCTGGCATTTGTCAAAAGTCATCAATCAAAGACAACTTGACTTGGTTATGTTTTAGTATTGGAGATAATTACTATAAGTCTACTTGTGTTGGAGTTCTTTTCCTTCCTTAAAACAAATCCCCTTGAAGTAATCAATGTGGTAGATAACACCATTAATTGCATTCCCAATCATTGGAAATGAGTACACTAATAGTGCTATTATCGCATACGGTTATGGGATAAAAGACTTGAGGTTTAGAGAATGGCCCAGTTAATAGCGAGACCAATCCCGACCAATGTCACCACAATGGGATGGTTCTTTCCTGTTAGGGTGGTAGGCCAGGGGAGATGTCCCTGGTGAACTGGGGATTTGAAAGGGAAAATGATAATAGTAAAAAGACAAATTTCCCCCCTCACAAATTACTGCCAATCAGATAGTCCGACCAAAGGCCAATAGAAACCCCCAAAGAGATACACACTTTTGAGACAAAGAGCAATGGCTGATGCAGAAGCTTGCTTTCGATGGATTACGTTACTTCCGTATAAATGGGTGACTATGCGATGAAACATATGAAGCAATTTCACAATAGTATTGGCCGAAGTCAATGTTTATAATAACAATGGTGTCATACGCGATAAATACTGGAACAATATGGCAATCAAAGTAATAAATCAACACTTCATTGAATTTATGCCTTTAATCATCATTCCATTGCTCATAAAGAAAACGTCTGTTACACAAATGATGTTTATAGCTAGAGATAATGACAACATATAGGGTTAGAAGGTTAGTTCTAGGCTAGGATTGGATTAGATTAGGTTTTGATTCAAAGTGTTGAGAGTTGTTTGTGACAAAGGTCACTCCAGCGCATGAGATCTCTTTAGATCAGTGCCTTAGGGTTAATGGAGTCAAATAATTATGGAAGGCAGCGGGGAGCTAAAGGAGGCCAAAGGTAAGTAGGTCAGGACTAGAGGGAGGCTTTGGGTGTTGCTAGAGAGGCCCAAAGTCAAAACCCTAAGGGAGAGAGCACTGAGGCCTAGCTCACCTACACCAAAGTGAGCCTATCCCCCCTAGGGTTTCATCCTTAGCTCAATGGAAAAAACAGCTAGCTGAAAGATGAAGCATAAAACCAAGACTAGAAGGTTTGATGAAGCAAGGTGTTGCTCTAGCAAGACTGCACTAAATAACCCTAGATAAAATCAGCCCTAAGTGTAGTAGACCTAAGCTTAAGGCGTCTCTCTCTTATTAGCTTACAGGAAGTATGACTAGCAATAAATGAAGAGGGGAAGGGAATGTAGCAATGGTTAGGCTCTCTCCTTCTTCAAATGGTTGAAAACTTTCTATATCCAATGGGGACATGAGACAAGGGACCTACTTTTGTGCTTGTCACCTAGGGTTTCAGCAGAATCATAAACATATGCAAGAAATTAAACCACAACCATTCATTCAAGAATTTTCAGAGAAAAATACTTACAATTCCTGAAGTAGAAGCAATGCAAACCCTGGTTGTAACACCTTCCAAAATTAAGAGAAAAGAAATAAAATATGCCAAAATGGTCCTTCAACAAGTGCACATCACTAAATCATCTAATAACCCAAGAGAGGTTACAAATTTCAAAGACCTCACTAATGAGTGAGTGAGTTGTGATGAAAAAATGAAATTAAAATCCTCATTTATATGAGTACCATGACCCTAATTTTACATTTTAGGTCATGTAAAGGTCGATAAGACCAAAATACCAAAATCATATTGTTTTTACATTAAAATTGTACAATTAAACCCTAATCAAGATGAAAATAAGTAATAATCCCCTTTAAGGGAGGCGTCCATTATACAGGGCAAATGGGACATCTGGGCAAGCGTTATCCCTTGGGCTTCTCCAGCCCTTACGTATTGCCAGTGTTGCCCTGATGCGCCTCCCCAAGGCGTCCATGGTGTTGGATGGTCATGGTCAAGAGATGAGGTAGTCCTAGGCCTTCCAAGTGTGTTCAGCGAAGGGCCACCCCTAGGTCAAGCTTTGTCAGGGTGCCTCTGGTGGAACATCCTCTTCTTCTGTTACTAAAGCTCTGATCCCATGTTTACTCTATCTCGCCCCAGTGGGGTCCCAACATCCATCTGATGGGATCTTTAACCCCATGGAGGTCCTAGTGATCATCTCCCTATGTGTATCAGTCCAAATGGTACCAGTCCGTTGGGCATGGTCCCGCACATCAAAATCTACGCCCTCCATGAGCTCATCAGTCATAGGGATCATAGCAATGTCAATCACATCTCATCATCAATATTATTAAACATATTGCATAAAATCCCTAATAAATGGAGTTAACATCTCAAGGCGTTACCTGAGCCACCACAATATTACTAGTTTGGAAGAAGGGACAGGGCATCCTATTGGGCAAGTGTTCCTTTGGAAAAGGAAAGTTCACGGAAGAGACCTCATCTGAGGCCATGTAGAGGTGGGTGGCATGAGATGGGATGTCCCGGCATGTGGGTGTAGTGATGGCCAAGGATGCAAGGGTGTTACCTGTGGGTGCCTTGTTAGAAGGCAAGCTATACACGTCATGGATGCATTTTTCCAGGCATTCTTGCCTTTATTATTTTTTATTCTTTTATCTTTTCTTGTTTTCTCTTTTCTCAAGAGCTAATCAGGGGACATTCGATGGCATGGTGACCAATGGTGGCGATGTTACCCACAAGAATACTCCACGAGATAGGAAGGATGGCCATTGATGAGACCCCCCTACTCTTGGCTATGCCACCAAGATTCATTGCCCTGCAAGCGTGGTAACCAACTGGTGGCAATGTCATCTTGCTAGGTATAGATGGACCTAATAGGGATTTACCATTGATGAGACCCCCTATCCTTTGGTTAGGTCTTGTTTTTGTGTGCCGGGTCCCTCTTGTTTCTTGTGAAGAAGCCTTTTTGTGCTTTCTTGGGGATCCTGGGTGAAGCATCTCAAGGTTTTATTTTAGAGCTTTTATCTTTTGCCAACTTGTTTTGCCTTGCGGGCCTTTAGCCCCTTCTTCCCATGAGAGATAGGTGCAATCCACGAAAATGGAGATTGACCTAGTGTCTGGACAAGTGGAATGGATAAGTGAGCGGGAAACAAAATGGAGCAGGTGGTGTTGTGATGGGAGCCCAGGCGATGGATTGCAATTCCCCGATGGAAAACCAAAACCTACTGGCACAGACTTGCTAGGGCATCCTATCAATCTCACCAAGCATAGTCAAGAGTAAGGAAAGTGTAAGATTCAAGTAGTTGTTAGAAATAAAAGGGAATAGATTCACATATTCAAGGGTTTTCATGATCAAAGTGACACATACAAACTCATTACCCCACAAGGCCATTACCTCCTTGGAGCAGAGCCTTCGTGCAGGGACCCTTGTTGAGGTGTTGGATGTTGTTGTTGCCAACAAGATAAAGATGCTAGAAGAAATAAAAGGTGGGTCCTCGGGAGGCCATGCCAAATTCAATCTTGCTCTCGTGCTCATACAGGACACTGTGGGCCTCGAGACATGATCTCCCTGAATTATCCCTAAAAGTGGGGATAACAATGCTCAAACCCTATCTGATTCTTGAAGAAGGCTCATGTAATACATGGTCCAGAATTTGGCCAAGCAAAAGTATTTGGCATGCTCTTCAAAACTCACATTATTTTTTAGATTTCACTTTGCCTTTTGAACACATTACATACATACAATTATATGTGATACATTCATATATTTTGATGTTGATATTGTAGCTTTTACTTACTCCAATATAAGCATTGCCAACATCAAGCTTTCAAATGCAACCCAAAATAGTGAGTCGTCCAACACTAAATATCTTTCACACTAACATATTGAAATCAATGTTTTTAGTTGAATCATTGGTTTAGTAGACTTCACCTAAGTAAAACATTTGAAGTTATGGAATTATGAAAGTCAAGCCTAATTAGTGCAACCATGCAAGGTCTTTCTTTGAGGAATGTTTGGATTTTGAGTTAATGCATTTAGTGAAAAGTACACAAATAATCAAACTAACTTAATTTAATTTTTGATGATTGTGGCACGAAGGAAACTTGGATATTCATGTTTATTGTATATATATATGTGAAACTATCTTTGTTAGAGAATTAGCAATCATGAAATGTGCCATGAATTTGTGTTGTAGAAATTAACTTGAATGTAACTTTGAAATGAGAGATTTTTCTAATGCTTGATTGTGCTATTACTTTGCTCATATTCAGTGTTGAAAACTAGACCATTAGTCCCTAAATTTTATTTATCTAGTGTAGGATATATTACAACAATTATATAAAATATTGATTTCAAGTTTACTTCAAATTTTTTGAAAGGTCTATTCAAAGGCTTGAGACCAAGATGAATTTTAGTATTGCTTACCATCTGCAAACTAATGGGTAGACCAAGAGAGTAAATCAAGTGCATGAAGACATGATTCACATGTATGTGATGAATAAACCATCCAAATGAGAGGACTCACTACAAGGAGAACTTGCCTTGTAGCGAGTTTTGATGTTACAAGATTGTAAAAATTAAAACCTCTGCTACAACCTCTTATATTCGCAGTGGAGGTCTTAGCGGAGGTTCTAATGGATATTCCCTATAACTAAAAAAATTAGGAAGGTGAAGGTTTTAGCGGGTTTTTCGGTGCTTGTATTGGTAACACGCATCAGTCTGTGTTTATGTTACATGCATTTGTGTATACATAAATCTAAAATCGAAATTGTAAGTACTCACAAACTTTGCAATCAACAATTTTCTTTCTTGTCATCCTTCCTTATGTGTTAGGTATGTTTCCGCTCTTTTCTAACAAATAATTGAAAATTAGTATTTCATGCCAATAATTAAATTTACATAAAATAATAAATCAATGATTACATACCTCGGATTACGCGTTGTTGTTGGAATGGCTCCTCCTACAATGCAATTATGTTGATTTCTTTTACCATCTCCTTGTACACTTTTTTGGACATCTCTGTTGGCATGTATTGATTTTCCCCTAATTTGTCCCTTGGAATTAAAAAAAAAAAAAAAAAAAAAAAAAAAAAAAAAAAAAAAAAAAAAAAAAAAAAAAAAAAAAAAAAAAAAAAATTTGGGACATATTATAGAAAGAAACATGTTTAGTAATAACACTTTTTTAATGGCTCTCTTTTGTTGTATTAGATTTATGGATATAAACAGTCCTTCATTCCTAGGATAAATCTAACCCAATGCTTGGCTCAAGATTTTACCAAATTCCTTGCTCTTGTGGTAAATATTACATAGGTCAAACTGATAGATCTTTCAAATCCCAGTTTAAAGAACACATAGTTGACACACTCAACAATCACATCTCTAAATCAACTATAATTGAACACTCTTCTAAATCAAAACACTTCATATGTTTTGATCGAACCAAAATCCTAGCCTAAAAACCCTATTATCCATATCGTGTCATCCATGATGCTTTGGAAATTGAAAAACATCCAAACAATTTAGCAGAGTGAAGATGGATACAAACTCAGCCAATCTTGGAAACCTATCATTCATTTTCTTAACATCAAACCTAAATTGTTTCTCTCCCCCCTCCTTAGTTTGTTTTTAGCCGAGGAGCTCCGATTAGAGGAGCTTTGTATTAATAATAGTGGACATGCCATTGGGGTTCAATACATCGATAGAAATTTACTTGTAAACTTGAAAACATAAACCTAAATATCCTAACTCGGTACTAATTCGTGGACACAAAGATTATTTCAGCGAGCCTGAACGGTTTTGCGTCATTACATCACTTCTAGGTTGGAAGTTTTTTCCTCTTTGACACTGTTATCCATTCATTGCTTTCTAGTCCAATGGGGTAAGCTTCAAATGAACTAATCTTCCTTATCATTAAGATACGCACTTGACAGAGCCGGGGATCTTCTTGGGAGGGAAACTTGGAGGTCTTGGCACCCACATGGTGGGGGTTTTATTTAGATCTTCAACCGCCTCTGCATATAATAGGGTCTTGCTGGGGCATGGTGCCCGTTGGTACCCCGGTCCACCCGGTGGGCTTGGATGACCTTTTTTCCCTGGTGGTTTTCCACAGTTACGGGGTAAGTGCCATGTTTCGAAATAGTTCCTACACCTGAGGTTGAGATTCTCATAGTCGAGTTTTGGGTCCTTGAGTAGTCCTGCCTTGAAGAATAATTTCAGGTGGAAACCTTTGGGAGAATCCATTTCCACAGATTGGTGAAGGTGTGGGTAGTAGCTTGGAGTCAGACTACAAGAGAACTTGCAGAGCCATTACTGTCGAATGGAAATTCATCTCCCAGAGAAATGCAAGAACAGAAATCTGAGTCTCCTGGCAGAATTTGAGAAGAGGCCCTGTCTGTGGAGGGTGGCCGAGGGGTCCAAAGTTGCATGGGCAGAGCTGCTGCGAGAACCATGGAGTTAAAACACTTTGTCTGTCACTTGTAGAATCCAAAACTACCACCAAAGAGCCGCTTGCACAAAGGCGGGGATGACTTCTCCATCTAAGCGGGTACCATTAGGAAGAGTCGGGAGATTAAATGCGGAAGGGCCAAAACCCATTGGATCACCTGAGCTGGAGCATGCGTACTATGTGGCTGAGCATGGTGAGAAGCTCTTCGGCATTGGAATGGAGATTGCGGGCTTAGGAACCTCTGCATCTGGTAGGAAGGAGTGACCTTGAAGAGACCCGTGCCAATTCGTTACCGCAGACCCGGAGAAGGGCCCTTGGCCAGCGAAACCACCTCTTTTGAAAGGAAAGTCGGCACCGAGGAGGGGTGAGTCGGCTGGCAAGCCGGAGGCTCGGAGAAACACACCGCAGAAGGCTTCGGCCACCGAGGATGAGATGCGGTAGAGGAAGGGCTGTGCCGCTTTGCCAGCGCCCTTACCGGGAGAGCCACCCGTTTTAGGCAGAAGAAGGGCGCGGTACATCTTAGCGAGGCGGGCTGTGACCAATGCCCAGCTGACCTTACGGGTGTCCTTGGAAGTGTGGAGATGAGGGGGCCGCCATTGAAATGCGGCTGCAGCGCAGTAGATCAGGAGACGTCGGGTCGGCGGCCTTCGGGAGAGCTAGGAGCACGGGAGCTCTGCGTTAGGGTTTTAATTTATAATTATTGATTTGTTAGGAACTCTCTCCTTGGTTGTTTTTATCTCCCTTGATCCTCTTATTTTTAAATCGCCGTTTCCTTCATTTCTCTAATCGTAAATCTTCATGTTCTTCATTTCTCCTAATTTAAAGAACCCCTTGCCCCGCCCCCCCCTCCCCTCTATTTTTCTCAATTTAGGCCTTGGCTATATAAATACTATAATTTTCCTTGAACCTTTGATTATATTTTTAATTAATTCTAATTATTATTGATATTTATCTTAATCTTGTCACAAGTATCTTAACCTTTAATTATTTTATTATTTTATTATTATTTCAATAGTAATTAGTTATCTTTTTATACTATTAGTATTATTGTCAATTTAAAATTTTCATCGTTACTTTTCACTCGCGTTATAAATAATTAATTATTTATCTTTTATTCCTTAATTATTCATCCTATTATACTTTAATTATTTATTTATCCTATTACACATCAAAATATTTTTAACCAGAATTGAGATAATATACTAATAAAAAATGAGCAACCGTAGCACGTAGGGAAATACAAATGATACATCAATTTTCTTCATTTGATCCATCCACCATAACAGATATACCATTATTCTATCTTTCTCTATATCATCATGATTTTTACTAAATCTTAGTGCAATCCAAAAATTTTGAGTATATCTACGATAAAATATTTCTAATATGCATATTGTTCTACAAAACATTAACTACCCCGCTGATTGGTTTGACTAAGTTATTTTGTTTCCATGCTCTCGTCCTCTTGTGTTGGCTAGTTCAAATCCAATTCTTGAATAAGTTGTTCTTTGGAGATGACCGGTTGCTGGGAATCTACAAGAATTGGAGGAAGATGCACCCTCGAAGTTGCGGTTGCTCCACGGATCGGATAGCATCAATTCGTCATGTTTGTTGTCTTGTTTCTTCTCTTTGTTGGATGATTATGTCTAGGATTTGATTAACTTGGGCTGAAAGAGAAGGGTTGTCCACCTACAATTTATTCACTTCATGTTCCAAGACATCCACTGTGGATATTAGTGTCTGCATTTTTGTGTTCCTTCTAGTCATTATTGATTCTCTAAGCTCAATGGTCTGCTTGATGCTCTTGGTGGGTGATTTCCCACAATTATCCTTGCGTGCCACCCTCCTGCACTTTAAAGTTGTCCCCTGAGATAGAAACCCCAGACTTTCACCAATACCTACTGACTAGAAGTCGATGCCTTCTCTCCACCTTGCAGTGTTCCAAGGTATAGGTCGAGAGTGCAACCTCCACCTCTGGAAAATGAATTTAGACTTCACTCTGGACCCACTCTTTGATAGATTTCTCGATATCACATTAGAAATTTTATTGGCACCAACACTTGCATCTCCTTCCAAATCCAACTTCCTGACGGAATGAGCTAGTACCACCAGATCAGAGTTGTGCATGTCATCTTGGCTCTGAATTTATGTGCTCACATGTGAATTAAATCACCCACTCATCCACATGATTACATTCCACCATGGAGGGAGTATGAACCCAACGTCAATTTTCATCTCCTTTGTAGACAAATTCCCTTCCATTAAAGCTGGAGAGATCGCATACCAGACAGCCCTTCATTACACAAGCAGAGTGGACACACAAGAGGGAGTAGTTTGATTTCCACAAATTTGAATTGAAAATTCCATACGAAGCTTATGTCTTGTGACATTGCGGGGATTTCAAATTGACACCCATAGAGCATGCACTTTGTGATTAGAGTGCTTCATTAATTAAGGAATTTAGTGATGGGACAAATTCCCATTAACTATGATTACCCATTTTGACAATATGATTGTTGAATTGGCATGTGAGTCAGCTAAGCAATTATTCTCATTTTTGACATGGAAGAATGAGACTTTAGAAATACCGGTGATTTCAAAATGAATTTTTTTATAATGTTTCTTTGTCTATAGTTCTGAGGCTTCCCTTTGATCAGGCTTCTTATGGTGTTCTTGGAATCACCCACTTTGTGTAATTGTTGCAACTATAATCCTTTAGCTAACTGGATTCCCTTGAAAGGGACATATTCTTCTGCCTGATTATTTGTCGCTTACTCCAAGCTCCATGCATAACTCAATTCTTGATTTCCTCTTGGGTCAATTATAACCCCTCCCGCACCTGCCACCCCGAGTTACACATCAATTAATAATAATAATAATAATGGCGTTCATTAATTCACAATGGTTTACATTATAGCGATTGGAAAAGGTGTTTGTCCACTTTTTTTCCAACGTTCATATTAATTTTAGTCTTTATAATCCTTTCATAATACTCTTTTCAATCCTCCTTGGATTCAACGTTGGTCCCCTAATGATGGGTGGAGTGTCACTTGAAACATTTTATTAGGACGTTACAAAAAATCCACATAGTTTATATCCAAAAATATAATACAACATCATGAGGAACTGTGAAAATACGCATACTCGATACTTTTGTTATTGTAAGTTTTTCTATAAGTTTAGTGCGATTGACCATTTCTTAGGAATGCTTCATGCCGTTTATACATAACTTGATTCTTAAGAAGTCATTGGGTTGATTTTTTGTTATTGTAAGGTGGAAGAAGTTCATCTATCACGTTCTTTCCACTTATGATAATCATAGTTTTATAAAAAAAATCCCACTCTTGTTAATTTTCAATACCACTCATTTATATCACTTTGGAAAAATTATGTCTATATCCTTCATAATGTTTATCTTCTTAGGATGGCATTATGTTCCCTCGCTATCGGTCCCTACGCAACATTTTAAAAATGTGAAATCGAGTGTTTAAAAGATTTTAGCAATTAATGCTAAGAAATCCATTTTTAGTAAAAGTCAAAGAAAAAATTCACGTCGATTACCTTTTAATCCACCTAATTCATCTCTTTGAAACATTTCCATAAATATCTTACGTTCTTTCTCATGCTTGGATTGCAAACAATGTTATCAGATTTCTTCAGTTTTTTTCTCTGCATGACACACATTAAACAATACACATCATTAATTTAAAACCTACAAACAATTCAAATATATTAAAGTTTAATAAAACTTAAAAGAATTTTCTTGTTCTAACTTCTCTTGTAGGGATGAGCTACCACTGTGTTCACTGCAATAAAGTTGTTTTCCTTGAACTTCTATTGGGCATGTTCTATAGAAAAAAAGACAAGGAATCATCGGATATAGAAATTATGAAATATTTTTCTTTTACAAAGGAAATAAGATTTTTGGTGCGTGTAATGGAAATGGTGTGCATCAATGCATTAGAGCAATAATATTATACCTGTGATATGTATGATTCGTGTTGATGCGAAATAAAAAATGTTTTGTTTGCACATTGTTATATTCATGTGGTTCTCTATATATTAATAGAAGCACCAGTGCCTTGTTATTGTTTGTTGCACACTGTCGAACCCATAAAATAGGTTAAAAGACATGGCTTTTGAGGGTATTAAAGGAAACGTATTTGTTTACGTTTCAGGCTAGTGGTGTTGTTGGCGAACATGTGCCGGTGTGTTATTTATTCACATTATAGTGAGCACAGCTAACGGCAAAACATTTTTAAAGAAAATTGATAGGGTTGAGTTTGGATCAATGCTGTAGCGTGGTCCCATTCATAGATGGATATGGCATTACATATACAAGTAAAGAAACCCTATAAAAATTTGTTGCTTAAAGAAATATCTCCTTGTGAAATATAGAGAAACCAAGACAATGAGAACAACATGAAAGCTAGGACTTCCAATACCAAAGGTAACTATAGAAACCCTTTTATTTTTTTGAGGGGTGTTGTGATCTAGGAAATAGGGAGAGTTAGTGGTCCTTACATAGTGGCATGAAATTTTGTATGGATATGAACGGCATACACAGAGTGGTGAGGGGCTAAGTATTTATTAAAGGATGTAGCTATGCGGTACAATGTATATAATCTATCGCATAGAGATATCAGAGTCTCCATATGCTTGTCTATTTATATTCCTACATGCCTAGTTACCAGGAAGTTGTAACCACTTGTCTAGATTAGGTTGGTTAGCATATGCGCTAGTGACTTCATTTTCAAATACAACACTCGACTGACTATCTCTTAGTCGATTGGTGGGTCTAGTCGGCAGAGCGACTAGCCCCTACAACATCTCCCCCACCTCAATTCCTTGCTCGTCCAATGAAGGTAGACAAAATTAAATTCTAAAGCTTGAGATTACAATATTGAAGTAGAGAGCGAGAAGAGGAAGAAAAAAAGAATTAAATAGGAGGAGAAAAACTCTTCATGTGCTTGATCGACTTAAGGTGTTGCATCCGACTGTTCTGCTACTCTTAGATTTCTTTCATTGGTCAAGTCGATTGCATTGTCCCTTCCAATTTCTGTGTTGATTTTGGAGGCGTTATGCATGATACTGGGGGATGAATGCTTCATTGTTGTGAAAACTTGAACCATGCGTTGATCTCCTTTTGAGATTCTAAGCTTATTAGTTTCATTTGGGCGAGCATGTCGGATGTTTCTGCTATCTTTGTTGTCTGAACTGAGACCGACACCAGGTCGAATTGTCACTTTGTATCCTACATCTGATCTTTGAGTTGAGTGATATGGTTGACTGCTCAGTCGGTTTCTAATTGTTCCTTGTGCCCCTCTGTCTTCCATTCCTACTCTTGTTGTGAAAGTTGTATCTCCACTACCTTTTCTTTTGTTAGCTACAAAGTGAGAGCTTCTTTAATTTTGTTGCCAGTGGTCAAATTTTGTGTTCTCTCTATACTTTCAACTACAACTTTTTGTATCATGTATTTGTTGAAGGCATGCAAAGTGATTGAATGGAGTTTCTTACCACCGAGTTTAAATTACAACTTGTTTAAAGCGATTTTATCCATATTTTGTTTGAATCCTTTAATATTATTATGTTCTACCACCATGGTTGTGGCTATCTGCTCTTGAGTCTTTTGAATCTCCTTGGATTCCAAGATGAGTTGTTGTTCGACCTCCTCTTTTTATTTTTAAAGGCCCATTGCCTATTGTTGGTGTTTTGTGTTGATTCTGATCATCCTTCTAACCAGATCTCTAAACCCTGCAAGGGAGTTTTGTACCTCTAGCATATGCTTTGTCCCTTTGTGTTGCATGACTTCTTCTTTGCATTTCTGTAACATGTTCCTTTTCTCTTCTTTCAATTTTTCTATCGACTTCCTTCTTTAATCACTTTTTTCCACCTCCTCGTTGATTCTCTTGAAATGATTTGTGTAAGTCAAAGAGGTATTGGTCAGGTTGATTGTGGCCTCAACAGTGGAACTTGATGGGTTGGTTGGTCGATTCATTCTAAGATTGGTCTTTGATGACTTCTTTTTCTTTATTTTGTGTAGGAGACTTTGGTAATTTCATCTTTATCACAGGTTGATATTGTTTGTTGTGTGGATGGAATGCTTTGTTGTTGTATTGAAGGATGAATTTACGGAAGCGAGATGTTCTATTGGGTTGTTTCCTCTTTATCTAATTCTTAGTTGGGAGTTGATAGGGTGGAAGTCTCGAGGGAAGTTCACCTTAGTCACCTTAGCTCTCTAGATTGTTTATTGGTATGCCTATTATTTCACTGGCTGGCCCTGATTCTTGATTATTATTAGGCTGATGGGTATCGACTTGTTGGATTTCCCCTACCTGTAGGTTGGCTTCTTTTTGGATGGTTAGCTGCTCCACAACCATAGATGGTTGAACCCATTGGTGTTGTATCTGGTTGACTGACTCGTGTTGTTGCATCGACTTGCCTGTTTGGGTTGTTGGAGTGTGTACTTCACCGACTGAATGTTGTTACTACACCGATTCATCGAGGAGAGTCGAATCAATTGGTATCTCATCAACCAACTTTGTTTCTTTGTTGAGAATATCTCAGTCTCTTCATCATTCGACTCTATTGGTTGGTCAAATGATGTTGCTTCTAACAACTCAACGATTATGAGTTGCCTTTTCTTTTTCTTTGCTCGTTATTATTCTATTATGTCTACTGGCTCGGTCGGGGGTGATTCTCTAGTTAGTTCAATTATTGTGTCGGTCACCTTTTTCTTTCCTGGTGTTTTCCTTGGCCTTAGCTCCCATTCTATCATGTTGATTGTGACCTGTGTCAGCCTAATGATGGTAGTCTTGGCTTCGACTCTATTGGTTGGTCAAATGATGTTGCTTCTAACAACTCAACGATTATGAGTTGCCTTTTCTTTTTCTTTGCTCGTTATTATTCTATTATGTCTACTGGCTCGGTCGGGGGTGATTCTCTAGTTAGTTCAATTATTGTGTCGGTCACCTTTTTCTTTCCTGGTGTTTTCCTCGGCCTTAGCTCCCATTCTATCATGTTGATTGTGACCTGTGTCAGCCTAATGATGGTAGTCTTGGCTTCCATATTTTTCTGTCTCTTTGTTCCTCTTGTCTTGATTTGTCGAATTGTGCTCCTTATTTGCTTTACCTGTTTCTTTTGTTCCTTAGGTTTTTGCATGGCCTCTTTCATCCCAGATCTTATTGATGAACTGTAGATTCTTTTCGTAGTGTTAGTATCTTATCGAGTTTGCTTTATTTTTTTAGCAATCTTGGTGGTAATGCTTGACAATTTTTCTTGGACTTCCGGGTCATTGAAGTCGATGCCTTCATTTGATTGGAAGGTTTCCCTCCAAATTTATTTTGCACCGATTACTAGCTCTTCCTTCTCAACAACATTTTTCCCTTTATCCTTTTTGGCCATTTTCTTTCTTTTCCCTGGAGATGGGTTTGCAGGGTTGATTGCTACATCTTGAAAATATTAGACAAAGGGGATTGTATACATATCTGCTTATCTTTATTCTTCACTCTCTTTGTCGGTTAGAGGAAGTATTAAAGGTACCTCGGATTGTTGTGCTTCAGGAGGGATTTCTATCTCCCGATTTATCTATCTTTCAAGCTCTAGAAATATTTCTTCCATCGTTGGTTGATAATGAAACTCTTTTGGTTCTGGGGCTGACTCGACTTCACACCAGAGCTTAGTGTAGTCGAGCTCGAGCTAAATGTGGCAGGGTTATAGTAAGGCCATATGAACTACTTTCTCGACCCGCCATTTGTGTGACTTGCCTTTCAAACTTCCGACCAATAGTCGAAACATTTCTTGGGAAGGAAACAAACTAGAAGTGGTTGTTTGATTGGATGAGAAGATTCTATACTTATTCATCATCGATACTTTATTTATTGTGAACTTTGTTTCACCGATGGGACCAAATTTCTCCATTGTTAGCCAAATTAGTAAGGGTGGAAATTTTATGGCCTTACCGAACTCTTAGCACTCTTTACAATTGGTCTAGATTATGTCAGTTAAGTGTTCCGAGCAGTTGAATATTTTGACATTGTTATAAATCTGGCCTATTGATTCAACCATCATCATTTTCACATATGATGCTCGGCTTGATGGTGTGAAGCACAGAGACACAATTATTGTGGTCCAAGGGGCCCACAGATCAGTAATTTTGTTAATGAGTATCCCCTTAGAGTTCTTGGTTGTCATCGATCTTGTCTTGGTTGTCATCGATCCTGTCAAGAACTGAATCCAATCGTTGGCACTAGATGAATTTAGTACATTAGTCCCTATATTTGGGAGGCCAATGATACGGTGAATGAGTCCCCCTGTTATTGGTATGGGATTGTCTATCCAAAGGTATCCTTGGTGATACCGACTAACGATGAACTTTGATCCTTCTTCTTTCTATTATCCCATGTCGGAAACGTGTGGGGCTCCCAGTATGTGTCTAATTCCTACTTTCTCCAAGAATTCAGTTTCGAGCTTCAAGCTGGCATTCTCCATTTCCCATTCTGTAAAATTTTCCAATGTTTGCTCCAGTTTGCTTCCTCTAACCTCGACTATTGGATATTCTACATCTGGATTTGTAGCAGTGTTGCAATCACTCGATCGAATATTTGTTTGGGTCTTGCACTCTCTAATGTGTCGATGACTTGTCCTCTCATCCTTGGAATTTATGAATCTTTATCGGTGATCTTCGACAAATCGGGTAAAACTATGGGTGTGCTCAACTCTGTACTTAGTTGTGGGGGGGGAAATAATAGGGAGGTGAATTTGTAAGCTTCTTCAAGATTTATAAATGGTACCAAAATATTTGGATTGAATGTGTCTAGTTGTTCTCTTAATTCATGCCCTTCTATCATAATTGATGGAGATACGACTAGGTCAAATGATTGAATATCTAGATTGTTGATTGGTTGGCATTCATTCAGATCCCATCGATCATTAATTGAAATGTCTTGTGATTGGCTATCATACATGTCGACACGACTGACTATTACATTGGCGGATGCGCAACAGTCATCCTCGTCGTGTGGATCATTAATGTTTTTGTTATTCTCATCGGTACTTCGCTGACACAAATTGAATGCAGTTTCTTTACTGGTGTCAAGTTTTCCTTGGTCGGTATTTTCCTGAGCTTGATCGACAAGGTCTCCTCTGTTAATGTGTGGTCGATACATGGGTCGATCGACTGTTGTTCTTAAATCGTCAGGTTTTTTTTTGTTGGTGTGACTTAGTCGATGTTCTTGGTGACTTATGTGCTCGTCCATTTTGTTATGCCTCACTCTTTATGTATGATATCGACATTCCCTATTCTCGCTTGATCCACACTCGCTTGATGTCGATCTATCATGATCACTTGATTGTATTTTCATAAGTATTTGCCTTAGGTTAGGTGATGGAGTGGTATATCGATCATGTCTTTTTCTGTTTTGTCTTGTGCTTGACCAGGGGCTTCTTCTTCTCTCCATTTTCATTCTTTGTTGCGTAAAGCTCGGTGATATCTTTCCAACAACACAGAAATTTCCTCAAACAGAGTTCACATGTAAAAGATATGGTCGGTCAAAGTTCAAGTCAACTAGGTCAAAAGTCAAAGTCAAAGGGTCAAGGTGACACGTGTCACCACTGCAAGGGTGACACATGGAACAACCGTACAGGTCATACGATGATGAAGTGGACACACCCTAAGGTTCCATGTGGCATGATCGTACGTTAATTTGGAAAGTGCGTTGGCATCCGTACATACATGTGTACTAATCGTTTGTTAAAACATGGCATGGATAGACCAATGAGAGGTCACCACATGGTGACCTCCTATTGGTCAATAATGGTTAAGGTTATGTAAAATTATATGGGAGTCTAGAGGATCGAATCCATGACCTCCCAAATCCTTACACAAACCTTCATTACCATTGCGCCCACACATTAGTTCTTAACAATACATGGTGCCACGTCTATTTAACCTTGGTCAGAGGTTCAAACAGTGGTAAAAGGGTTGAGGGCCTAAGCCCTTAACCCTGATTACATGTAATAAAATGTGTGACCATGACCTATATTCACATAGGGAGTTAACAATGGTATGTTCCATATACCATATATATTATATGGTTACAAACCATATAACAAAATAACAAAAAGACTGGAGGTCGGTTGGGCTTGAACCCCTGACCTACCAAATATATCACCAACGCCTTAACCAATATGCCAGAGGAACCCCTTATTATGGGATCCCCCAACTAATTAATAATTTTTTTGCTTATATCTTTGGATGGGAAGTTAAGGGCTCGTGGCCTATATAATGGGCATGAATTCCCATGTTTACACACAGAGACTCATAATTATGCATAGTACAGTCTTAAAGTATGTGCTCGAAGATACTTAGACTTGGATGTTGCACCGTAATGCATGCCATGGGGTTCCGAAACATAATTTTAAGAACTTTATACTCATTTTTCATGATTTTTCACAAGGAATTCAGTGGTGTACTCTATTTTTGAGTTTGAGCAACGCAAAAAAGGGTCATTGTAAAACACAAGCATTTGAGCATTAATAAAGAGGTCTCTATTGGAAGCAGACCCGAAGACGTAGCCCAAATCAGGTGAACTCTATTATCAAACTTGTGTATGTGATTTCATTATTGTTTTTATATGCGTGCTTAGTTATTTGCAAGTTATTTATTTTCAAAGTGTATTTGGATAGATAAGTTCATTCACATATCAATTGCATATAGTCAATAGATCATTTTTATTTCGAAGATCAAGTAGATGTTATTATGTATTAAAAATTAATAAGCATCTAAGGATTTTTTGGATCAAGTTGGTATCAGATCAAGGTTTGACAAGTGTTTTTGAGTGAATGCTTACAAGGTCTAAATCCAAGCGAGGAGAAGGCAAACTTGCAAGTTACAATCCAGATATTGGTTCAAGAAGTTTTACTCGTCGAAGAGAAATGACTTTGCCGATAAAATTGGGTCCTTACAACTCCGAAGATGATTTCTTCAAGGCTTTTAATTTAATGAAATCCATAATGGAAGAAATGTACGAGGGTCGAGAGAAGTCCAAGGATGGAGGCACATCAGAGAAAGTTGAACCATTCAAAGAGGAAGGAGGAGGTATTGAAGATGGTCCTTCATAACACTCCTCACCATCATCCTCATCATCGTCTTCTTCTAAGGGAAGTAAAATTTATTCTCATAAAAAGATGTTATCTAAGAAATATGGTCATAACTTGCCTTTATTAAAATTGAATGTCAAGTTTGAATTGTCTATATATGATGGAGAATTGAATGCTAAGAAATTGGACAATTGGATCAAGAAAATAGAGATATATTGCAGGGTTCAAAAGATTATGGACGATGTTGCAAAGATACAGTTAGTTTCTCTTCGACTAAGTGGCACAACCTTAATATGGTGGGAGAGTAAGATGCAAGTTCATCTTGTTCAAAAGGGTAAAGTAATTTCCTCTTGGGATAAATTTACCAAGGCTATAAGAAACAAATTCTATCCACTAGCTTATACGCAAACAAAAATGATAGAATGGCATCATCTAAGGCAGGGTAAAGGTCAGAATATTCAAGCATATACACATGAATTCAGAAAAAGGGCATTATCCTTAGGAATTGCGTTGTATACTCATGAAACTCTTCTAAAGTATATTGGTGGCATGTGCTCATATCTTCATCACACTGTTTTAATGATTATCCCTACTAACATTCATAACTATTAATACAAGCTACACATATGGAGGCTAGTAAGGGTAAGCATGCGATCGAAGATAAGAATCCATACAAGTTCGAGAAGAAATTGAAAGGTAAATGGAAGAGTAAGAAGTTAGCTACAATAAAGCAAGTTGAAGACAAACCTACATTTTCTCACTGTAAGAAAAGGGGACATGAGGAATCACAGTGTTGGAATCTACATCCAGAATTGTGATCGAAGAAGTTCAAGGATAAAGGGAAGAAGAAGATTGTTGCATCAAATTGACATGATCTAGGGTCAGATTCAAGAGATGAATCAAAGATCATGGAAATAGGAAGCAAATGTATATCTACTATGAGTTATAATTCTTCAGTTCAGTCTGCTGAATTGGAAAGCGATATTGATCAAAAGAAGAGAAGTGAGCTTTACCGTGTCAGAGTTATAGTCAATCTTACAAAGGTGGATACTTTATTTGATAGTGGATCTCAAGTTAACTTAATATCTGAAGCAAGTGTTAAGAAGTTGGGTTTGAAGATGACACTTCATAAAAATTCATATCCATTAGGTTGGGTGTGTGAAGATGCCAAGTTGCAGGTAAAGAAATAGTGTAAGATTAGATTTGAAATTACAACTAAGTTATTTGACAAGGTTGAGTTAGATGTTGCGCCTCTTAAAATTTGCGGCATTGTTTTGGGTAGTCCATATCTATTTGAAAGAAAGGCCATATTCTATCGTGGAGAAAATAAATATCATCTTTTCAAGAACGTGATTGAGTATATTGTCAGAGCTCATCGTATCAAAACTAATGTTTCTTTAGTGAGAACAGGGAAAATGAAGAGACTTGTGAGCACAAGTAAATCTTTTGTTCTCATGATAGTGAAACAAAAAGAAGAAGATATAACAAATTCTTTATCAGGTTGTGATCCAGATCATAAACATGAGTTGGTCAAAATCATATCTAACTATGAAATGTTATTTCAAGAACCTACAGGGTTG